>JAJMIV010000189.1:0-14444 GCA_030563445.1 Metschnikowia gruessii
GTAAAGAATATAAGGATACCGATTGCACAAAGCGCAGCAAAATCACAGATAAGCTTTCCCAAGTGAGTTTGAGCTCAGAGCATAAACGCCACTCTTTTCAACTTTCGGGCTGGCTCCTTCGGAAAAAACTCGGCCATGTACTGAGCAACCCGGGCTTGATGGACAGACTTTCAATCTCGCTGTGTGCCCGGAAATTGTTTAGTAATGCAGTATGGCCTTTCTCAAAAGCAGGTATGTTTCTCTTGGCCAAGGGTACTTCTCTAGAGCTTCACGATTACCTGAAGCCTTTGAATGGGGAAATATCAGAACCTATTGCGAGTCTCTGCTTTATGCCAGTAAGCAATCCAGATGAAGAAATGAGTAAACGAATCGAGAAGGTTGAAGCACATGGTGAATGGGTCTCTTGTCGTTACAGCCAATCATTTTCGCTTCTGCGGTGGCAGTGGGTTGAGACCAACCAGCAATATCATGTAGATGACTATACCAATCGCTTGGTCGCGAGCATATCGTATAACCATAATACGCCAGAAAGTCTCGACTTGCTGAAGAAATTGATGGCCTCAGCCCTTTATCCCTGTTTTGATGGTGACACTTTGCTTTTGTATCTGGATCACGGATATGTCATTGACATTGGTCTTGAACCATTTTGTGTTCGTTCGATCAAGCAATTGGGTCTCATAAACGAACTCTGTCCCCAGCAAGACAGTGTGTTTCTTAATGTCAAAAACACAGTGTACTATAACAGTGGCAAGTGCTTGGTGGCACTGAATTCTGATGAGAAAACAAAGAAATGGAAATTCAATGCCCCGGTGTATAAATACTACGCCACGATGTTTGAAGCAAATAAATCATGTGGAGAAAAAGAAGACTTTGTGAGGCTTTTCATCGTCACGGCCCGAGAGGTCATCATACGTGAAGTTGGAAACCAATCATTGAAGTCCAAGGGCCCGGATGTAACTATCCCTATCCGTAATGACAATCAAGCTCGACCGCTAATTTCTAAGCAAAACCACCATATTATCGTTGAAGAATGCGAGGGGGTTCTCAAGGTGATCGATACCCGACTCCTTTCAAATACCGTGAAAACCAATGTGAAACTTTCCTCTCCCCGTGATACAATGCCGTGGATGTTCGAATTAGGCAATGATCTACTATTGGTAGACTCTCGGAACACATACGCACTAGGACAGTACACCAGCTTACTCAATGTGGCATCTTGATTGAGAGTGAATCATCTTGACGGTAACTTGCGAACAAGGACTTGTGTTCTATTTGTATATAAGGAATATCCCGGAAAATCCGGAACGTATTAATATTAATTATCTATCTCGTCCTTCTGAGACCGAAAATAAATACGGTACTTCGACTCTATATCGAACGATCTATGATTCCAATATATCCTTAACGTTTGATATATTTGGAATAAGCATCGTAGTCGAAGTTGCCAAATTTGTAGTCGATGTCCATCAACAACTTCACTGCATCCAGGGACTTGTACACGTATTCAGAAGGTAAACTGATCAAAGCGTTTGTAAGTCCTTGTTTGGAAGACAAGCCATTCTGTGCGAACAATTGGTCTTGGTTGAAGTACATGATTCTGGACTTGTTGTTGTACACCTGGTCATTGGATAAGTTGTAAACTCCTGGGTACCCACTGATGGCCTTGAAATTAGATTCTCTGGTGTTTGGTGGATGCAATGGGAACAATTTCTGCAAGAGTTCATAGGAAGCCAACGTGAAACCAAACTGAGGAGAAGATCTGAACACTCTGGCAAGCGAACCCTTGAAGAACGCGGTGAATCCCTCTTCCTTCAAAATGGTGCCAAAAGCATGCAAAATGCCTCTGTACTTGATGTCACCTTTCTTGGCCTCCATTTGCAATCTTGTCTTGATAACGTCTGCAGGTGTGGTGAAGAAAGCAGCTGGCGCACCAGCCATGGCACCAGAAAGCAACAACTGCCACGTGTTAAGTGAGTGTTTCTTGTTTGGATCATGAGGATCAAAGTTGAACAAATGGTACTTGATATTGGCGTATGTTGGGAAATAGATGGCCGAGAAAGGAACATCTCTCAACAAACAAGCACTGGCACCTTTGTACAAACCCTTGAGTCCCAACTGTCTGATGATGTGACCCGCAGTCAATCTCTTTTTTGGGATTTCTCCTGGGGCCAATTGTTTCAGAGGAGCTCCACCTTGCATTTGCAATCTGATTTTCACAATCTCCAATGGGTTGGTGAAAATGACCTGACAAGCACCAGCCGAAGAACCAGCAAGGATTTCCCAGCCCATTGTAATGGAGCCGTTTTCGTTAGTTCCAATCCGACGGATCAAATCATTGACAGTCAACTTAATGGCCTTTTCTGGCGCAACACCCACCAATTGAGCACCTAAACCTGAATATAACCCTTTGGGGCCCTCATGTCTGAGAATCTTCTTCAAACAGTCGAGCGAGTTATCATAAAGCGCCTTGTGCTTTTGAGCTTGCATTCTGGTCTTGATCAAGTCAATTGGGTAAACAGCAGTTGCTCCAATACATCCAGCAATGGAGCCCAAAAAGAAGGAGTACATGGAATCGAAGATCGGCCAAAGTGAAAAGTTGTCACCGGTCACAGGTTGAGCAGCAGGATGGTCGTAGATCGAGGCCAAAGTTGGGGTATTATTGAGGTAGTTAGGGTTCAAGCATGAGATCAATTCTCTTCTGGTGATGGACTCCTCATCTCTGTTAATCAAAAAGAATAACAAGTCCAACTCCGGGGTGGTAATTGGCTTAAAGTTCGAAGACTTCAAGAGGTGGTCGTTCAAGTGGCGATGCAAGTCTTTCTTGTTGATCAAAATGTCGGGGTTCTCTTTTGCGGCAGGAGGAGTGTTGGCAATCACCTCATTGATCAAGTCCAATTTGTTCATACAGTTGTAGATCAACATGACATTGGACAAAGTGAACGAGTCCTTCTGGAAAAAGTCCGGCAACGTTTGCAAGTTTTCCTTCAAGCGTGCAGACAACTTATGGTTCAAGTTTGAGCTGAGCAAATGGGCCAAGTCCTCCTTGTTGATGACGGCAGATCTACCTGAAAGCACCTCGAAACCACCAATCAATTTCGTGACAGGGAAGTTGTTGATGAGCGAGATGAAGTCCAAGAAGTCGATTTCTCCCTCGGGAGAAAAGAACCGCTCCAAGTACTGCCAGTTGAACTTGCGTTTCTTCATCTGGTAGCTTGGATCAATTGCCTTGTTCAAGTTGCTAAGTACATCCACACATTCAGTATACGACAACTTTTTCTTGTTGTCGGTGAGGCCATTGAACAACACCTTAAACTCTCCATCATCGGAGGTCAACAAGTCGATGAAAGAGACAAAGTCTTGTTCGTTCACGAATCCTTTGTGGCCCTTGTCAGCCAATAAATAGAGCAAGGCATAAGATTGTTTGGGTAAATCATTTGGGAAAGGCGACAAAATAGCTGCAAATTCCGGGAACGAAAGGACTTTCGTGGATGATCCCTCGGGCACAGAAGCGAACTGTTGGAAGATTTCCTGGGCTTTTAGTTGCGTAGTCATTGTTTGATGTGGGTGTTTCGGTTAATGCATGCGATTGGGTGAATTATGGGGAAGTTGTTTTGGGGCAACTGCAACTGAGAGGAAACAACGAGTAGCCTGGACGAGAAGATCACGCTGTGTAACTCTGGGGCGAGTATGTCAGTGTTTCAGGAGAATTAGCAAAAGAACCCAGTAAATGTCTGGAGATATTCCGGTATTTCGATATTTCGATGTTTCCTTGTGATAGTGACAAAGTGGAAGTTTATCACCGGACGAGAATCTGAGAGCGACAAGTTTCTTTTTTCTTGTTTTTTTTTTTCCTTTTTTGCTTTCTTTTTTTTTTTTCTCGGTTCTTTATATGGCTCGTTTGGAGCTTTTTTTTTTCAGCGGCCCAAAATGCACGGCAGGGCGGAAACTTTGACTCCACACTCGACGGAATTTAATGAATCTAGAACATTGTTCCATGAAAACATGTATCAAGAGAATGCTCTTGGTCAAAGGTTGCTTGTTGATGGCGCATAAATAATGACCCCAATATATTGGAATACTGGCCCCTAGATTAATTAAAATTCCAAGGGATTGGTACCGTTTAACCCAAAATCAAACCACCTTGTTGGACCCTTGGTCTCAGCACAGGACTTACTTGTTTACTTAGGTACTTACTTGGCAAGAACAGCAGTAACTTGCAGAAAATTGAGTCATGGGCCAAATATAGGTTATTCATACACAAGTGTAATCTTTCTGGTTTTGGACCTATCTTCTGTTTCTTTCAAGACTTTATCATCTGCCTCCCACAGCCCAATACTTCCCGACAACTAGATATTAGAGACTATCGGTATTGAAATTAGCTAACATCAAAAATGGACAAGACCCGGAGACGCATATGCGTTTTCGCAGCGTGCGAGTCATGCCTGCCAAAACGAGAAGTTTCCACTCATCCGATGAGCGGGGTGAGTCAGTGTTGGTCCGGGGTATGCGCATTGTTGGACCCAACCAACAAGCACCCGGGACCACCCGCGATTTTAACGGCAGGCTTAAACCTCCACTCGTGTGCTCGCTTCCCCACATCGGCTACAACAGAGGACGAGCCTAAGTGATCGAAATGCGTTAATTCAGGGACAGTGTTGAACATGAAAGAGTAGGAAAACCTTGACACCAATGTGAAATTTCATTTTTTTCCTCTTTTTTTTTCGTCGTATCCTGAATACATTCATGATCACATGGTAACCTGGGGAAATCTTTTCAATCTTGTGTTTTTTTTTTGTGTAAAAGTATCTTTCTAGTTGGAATCTATTCTACGTAGACTTGGACTCTTCTTGTTTCGCTGCGAAGTCTCAGGGTTCACTCATCACTTGGATGAACGCTCTTGGACAACCCCCTGGGAGGTTTCAGAAGAATTTCACCAAGTTCGTTGAAAGCTTAACATGAGTAAACTTTCTCCTATGATATTATTTTTCTGATTCGTTGGCGGCGAGGCAAAGATAGTGTTCCTGACAATAAAATAGACACAGTAGTCATAGAAATATAGCTTCTTCGGTCTTTTCTGGAAGACTTGTTAAAGGAAGACGTAATGATTTGCCGTTATTAATCCGTATTTCCGAAAACCCCCGCGAAATTAACTTAAGCCCCTATTTTGACCTTACTAGGTCATTTTCAGTTACCAATCTCTCTTATATTCAATGTCCTTTTTCTAAACACTCTTGAGTTTCGGGTCTTTTTCAAATATTAACCGTCAATTCTTACCAACGAGTTCATCCGATGGTCTACTAAGATCTACAAAAATTGATTTGGGTATCTCTGCAGGGAATTTAGTAGATCATCCGACCCCAAGAAAATAAAGACATTTCAATCCAGAAGTGGTTGTGGTAGCTAATTAGAAGAAGATATTGTCAGTTCCAATCGATGACTAAAGTGGTTTCTATCGACTTTGGTATCGCACGCAGATTTGCAACTGATCTCTGTAATTCGTTTTCACTTTCGGTAGTAAAGTTCAAAATCCCATATCTTCGTTTTTGTGTCTTTTCTAAAAGATTTACGCTACTTTGGGTGGTGCTGTGGCTGTAGATATATAGAATTGTGTAACAACGGTCTTGTATGGTGGTGCAGTAATGGCGAGATGTAGCTTATCGTCAAGTAAGGGGTGTATTGCTAATGACCCCATATTCTTTTTTGGAAATAACCTTCTTTCTTTTATTTCTTCTGATAATTATTCTTGACTTTCTATTTCTTTTCTCTGTGGTTATTTCGTTATTTTGTTATTTTGTTAGACAACCTAAAAATATGTTCACGACAATTCCGAGATTTTGCATTTTAATCTTAATTTAATAAATTGTTTGGGAGCCATGGGAAAATATATTAAAGCAACAAATGGTCACGAAAAACCATAAAACGGAAAAAACCGTCTACAATTCAAACGCCCCTAGTTTTAAATAATTTAAATTTATTCCACCCACATAAAAATTTTATAACTCCTGTAATACTTTAGATCTGCTTAATTTCAGATTAAATGGGGTCCCTTTTGAGATCTCACCCTCACACCTTTCTCCACATACGGCCCAATACTCAGGTCATTCCAACACAACGAAATCCACTACATTAATCTTTTTTCACCACTCTTTTTATTATAAACCCCGCTTATAAAAAACACCTCTCCCCACTCTTCCTAGTTCGGTCTGGCCATATGCCTCAAGACATTATTGCCCCATTTTGACTGGGTATTATCCCAGTAAGAATGGCTCGCGTTCGCAGCCCTTCTCTCACGTGCAGTTTCTTTGCTCCACCAAACTAACAACTATTCTTAACTCAACAATTCATAATGGCTAGTGGTGCTCCAGGTATGTCCAGATAATATGTTACCCTATAAAGATGCCATACTAACCGCCAGGTGGAAATTTCAGATCGTGGACTCCAACTCCGCCCGAGCGTGGGTCGTTCCCTTTGGATCATCTTGGGGAGTGTAAGCAACAGATGATGGATTACCTTAAGTGCATGAAGTTCACCGAGAACAAAAATGCCCCAAACTGCCGGGTGTTGGCGAAAAAATATCTTGGATGTAGAATGGACAACCAGCTCATGGAGAACTCCGACTGGGACCTGCTTGGTCTTGTCAATTTGCCGGGAGATACCACCACCTTCAATCCAAAGTCCAAAACACCTGAAAAGAATCCCTCGACAGAGAAGAAGTAACCTTGACAAGAAGTAGCCTTGACAAAGAACTAAGTATGTCGACAACTAGGCCCAGAACCATCTTCATTTCTATTATAGCATGTAAATACAATCAATTTCATTTTTATTCAATTTTTTTCTTTGTTTCATTTTTAACTAGTTCTCCATGGAAGCTCTTGGGGTCGGCAACACCATTACTCGGGTCCCTTTGTTCCCTGGCCTCTGCCTCTTCCACCACGGAAAAAGCCTCTTCCACCTCTTCCGCCTCTGCCGCCTCTTCCACCTCTTCCGGCGTTGTTTCTGCCTCCACGGCCCAGGCCTTCACCGTTGTTAACATCACGCGAGTTTTCATGCTGGAAGTTTGGTACCATGGCCGGTGGAACGACCGGAGCATGCACTGGCTGCTGCTGAATGAACTGAGGTGGCAATGGGATACCTGGAACAACCGGAATCTCATGGCCCGGAGGTCTCATCAAAACAGGGCCACCAGGTGGGAATGCTCCTGGAGGTGGAATGCCTCCAACAACGTTTCCTTGGTTCATCACGTTGTTGTAGATTTGTCCATAGATTTGCTTGACCGCTGCATTGTCCTGGTTACCTTCATCTTTGTCAGACTCTGCTGTAGTAGGCGTCTTGGTCTGGGCGCCCTTCGACGACTGCCCACCAGTTTGGCCTTTACCCTTCTTCAACAAGGCCAAGATCTCATTTGTCTTGGTAGAAGTTTCTTCCTTGGCGGATTTTTGTTCCGCCTCATTACCTTTAGCCTTCGCTGCCTCTGGCTTTTTTGGTCTTGGTCTTGTTTGTCTCTCAGCGTTACCAAGAGGCTTCTTGTTCTTCGAGGCATTCGAGTGGTAGACCAATTGCCTATTGGTGATGTTTAACACCAACGAAGAGTCAACCACGGTACCTCTGTTGGTTCTCAATTTACCACCCATGTTGTTACCTCCAACAAGAGGGACATCGAACAAAACATTCAAGGTTGTGTTTCTGCCTTCGGCATTGATACCAACAACTGTACCTTTACTCAACTTAGGCACCTTACCCGACTCCTGAACATAGATGATTCTGTCACCCAAATCGAATCTCTGGGCCCTCAACAATTGAGATGAGACACCTGGGTTGATGACAGCTTCGGTTGGAACGCCCTTAACATCCTTCTTGTCAAGAGGCAATGGCTTGCTAATGTACTCATCCATGAAGTTTTCGATGGCGGCAATACTGAACTTAGTCAAAGACTCAGACTCCAAGGAAACTTTATGCATATCAGCCTTCACCGTCTTCAACCACAGGGTGATAGCCTTTACTTCAGCAGTGTCGCTAACATCAGAGACCTTTGGCATGTCTCTGCCATTATTCAAGTTTTGCAAAGTGTTGAAGAATTTAGGAAATTTGGCTTTGTAGTCCTTAAGCAATTGAATGGTCAAAGGAGAGAATTCCCAAAAGTTACCAGGCTTTCTCGAATAGCCCAACACTTTAAGACGACGACCATCAAACTTGACATCCAAACCAACATTGACTTTGCTTCCACCATTGCTCAACATGTAAGTACCAGTGATCTTTGATAAGAACAATCCCGAAATTTTCAAGAGCTTGGCAACTTCAAAAGATGGGAAGTATCTAATCTCTCTGTTCTCAATCTCAGATCTCTTTCTACCAATGTTGGGCTCCAATTCAGACAGAATTTTGTCTATGCGGATGTTAAGCTTGTCTGGTTCAGTGTGACCTGCGATAACGGCAGGCGCACCATAAGCAAAGGCACCCAAGAACACCACAGGAAGATCGACGGGGAATTCCTCTTGAACAGGAACAGGCCCCCTTGTTGCATAACGTGGGTCTTCATTTTGAACACTGTCAATAATGAGTTGCATTGGGAATGGCTCCAAATCCGTAGCGAATGTTTTGGCGTAGGCTCCTCTTTGTGTTCTCACCAAGCCAGTAACCCTTTGCACAAACACGACAGCATTGACTTTTCCGACAATGATACCTTGAGTCTTTTGATAGTCAGCAACCAAACCCCTAGAATTGGTACGGTATTCCATCATCTCGGCAGACGATAAAGGCTGGGAGTTAACCTTTCTTTCGTTACCATGCTTGACTAGTTCGTGCTTGTATTCAGAATCCCACACCGAAACAACCCTCGACTCACTAAGGAATGGCCACTTGCTGTACACAATCTTGCCCATATATTTGTTGATGAACTGATTGACAGTAAAATTGCCCCAGTGGTTTCCAAGAGTTAAAATCATGGACTCCGACCTTGAAGGAAGATTGAAAATTTTCACCTCCTGCAAGTACAACCTCGAGGTGAAAGGTAAAGTATAAAGAGTTGGAAAGCCAGCCAACAAGTCCTTACCCAACTTGGCACCTTTAGGGAGTTCAAACTTGAAATCAGGGTCGATCGGTGGAAGAACCAAAGGCTCTTCGTAACACTTATCATGCTCAAGATTATGATAGAAGCCTGGAAGTGGACTTGGGTAAAAGGACTGGTTTTGAGGATTGTAAACGAAAACAACTTCCTCTCCGTAAGAGTTTCTTTTGGTCTCTTCAGGAGTAAGCTTAGCCTCGATGGGCTTCACCACCTCAAGTAATCTCTTCTCATCCACAAAACTCAACAACACAACAGCTTCCCAAGAAGCGGTTTTTCCGTTGAGATCAACATCAACTTCTGCGGGGTAGAAGTCAATGAGTGGAGAACGTTCATCGGTCATCAACGGTCTGTAAATGTCTGGAATCAATCTCTTTGATCTGGCAGGTAACACAGCCATCAATTGTTCAAAGGGCTTGAAAGGCGTCGCGAGTTCGAACTTGACATCAGTCTCGTTCTTCTCAATCATGTTTTTGATACCCCTGTTGATGTCGGAGATTCTGGGGGAATAGTGGTATCTGTAGAACCAGTTCCACGAAGGACATCCCTTGTAGTAATAGTACAAAACCCATTGCAAACCTTCGCAATAGTGTCTAGTGAGAGCAACCATTTCGTCATCATCATGAATAGAGAAGTGTAATTTCTCCTTGTAATATTTGTCTTTAGACTCGACAAACTTTTGTTCGTAAAGATCCTTGGCCTCCTTCATCAACTCGTCGGTGGCGAAGGTATTGGAGGATTGGTATTTTTCGATGGTATTTCTGATTTCCGTGACTCTGGCTTGGTACTCCTCTTCGGTCTCGTAGGGAGATATACCATCAACATCGACAATTGCCTCATATGTGTCGTTGGACCGCGAGTGCACGAGAAGAATACCGGTTTCCAAGGCCAACTTCTTCAAGAACTCCAAGTTTTTCTTGGCCAAGTCGGTTGGCAACTTGAAGGAGGGGAGTTTTTCTTGGTTGGCCAACTCGGTCAATTCGGTGATTGGCTTTGTGGCGGTGTTCAAAAACCAGTCTCTGAGCACTTGTACCAAAGTTTTCTCGTCCTTCAAAATCAAAGACTTACCGGTTCTCTCTCTTTTCTTCTCTCCGGTGATGGAAATGTCCTCAAGTCTCTTGTTGAACCAGTCGACATCCACACCATCCTTCTCGAAGTTCTCCAACTCGAATTCCGATAAGTAGTCGAGCCAGATGGACAATCTCTGGAAGTTGATTTTTCCTCCCTCATTAAGATAGCCATCCATTTGGGTGATACTTTGCTTGAAAGCACCAATCAAAAGCGGGAAAGCACCTTTGTTGATATGCAAGTCGGGCAAATGAGGCAAGAAATCGTTACCAATCACGTACATGATCAAGATAAAGTCGTCCAATATTCTCTCAAAGTCATAGTCAAAGGAAAGTTTTCCTTCCAAGTCTTGGAACTCCAATCCCATGTATTCACGCAACAAGGACAAATGCAACAAGAAGAACTTTTGGTCATGGACATCGGTGGGTCCTTTACGCGACTGGTTACCGAAAACGACCTCTTCTCTGAGTAAGGAGAAGTGCGGGTCGTGTGTAACAAGACCCAATACAATCAAGTCGGCGTCTAATCCGTAGATACAATGTCTCATGTTGGGGTTGTAGTCTTTCTGGGACTTCATGGCTCTGATAAACTGCATGATCTTATGCTCTCCCTCTCCAGGAACCTCGTGACCCAGCAAAACGATCTTGACGTTGGCCCAGCGAGGGTCCTCCGACATCTTTTTGTGGATGAAATATTTCAAGTTTTCTGTCAACTTGGCCATAAACTCAGTTCCAGGCGTGATGGCGTTGGTATCGAACGCGTCCTCCTTGGGAATCTCCGCTCCTTGGCTCACGGCCTTACGCAAATTCTGCTCGGCCTCGTACGCGGTTCTGAATCTACGAGCTCTCTGTTGATTCATCTTGGCTCTTGGAGCAACTCCGTCAATGGCCATGTAGAACACTTCCTTGGGCTTAATGATATCAAATAAATGGTCGATATAATTGAAAATCGCCAGGTACATCTGGTCCTCGGTCATACGGGTCAACGTGTCGTCATTGGAATGTGTGCAAGTGTGCAAGATCGAGTTCATGTCAAGATATAAGTTATCGTATTCGGGGATATTGTCTCCAGCAATAAGCTGCGAGATTAACGGCCATCTCTCGGAAATAAACCGGAAAAATTTGGGGATACCTAGAATCGTTAGTATACTGTGTTTTGCGTGTGCTGTGAATCAAGAACAACCTATGTGGTGTTCGAAAGTTTTGGAAACATACCCATTGTTCAACAGTTTTTTGTTTTCCTTTGTGTTGTGGTGGCCAAAAAATACTGGAGTCGTGTTAAACTTTTGATGAGAATGGACGATGTGGGCCGTGTGCGACTCAAATATACATTCCGACTGCGACGCGATTCCGATTCAATTTGCGAGCGCAAGTTTTAATGGGGCCTAAGTTTGGAAGGGCCCGCGGGGTTCGTATTTCGGCGACGGCCGATTTCAGGGCCCAACCGCATTGTTGCTAACTTTCTGTTAGAATTTGCGCGGAAACGTTACTACGAATTAATTCAGTATTTGGGAAAAATTACCATATTATAACTGTGAGTTTTTGAGAAATTCACTTCAGTGTTAATAATTGGTAATTAAAGTTTTAGGTCCGAAGAAGACCTCGGTGGTTATCATGGGGCAATGTAATTCTTCTCTCTCTCGGATAGTGCTCATGAGTCGGAAAGAACTCGTTTCCAGTTATTTTCCACATGGAAAAAGTGTTTTTGGCTATCCCTGCTGAGTCTGCATCTTTACTACGTCTACATCTTTAGAGTGAATTTTTTCAAGACAGGGATATGGTCACGAAGAAACGATTTGCAGCCGTGCATTAAAATGTTGGCAATTCTCAAAGCGCGGGACCTCGTTGTGGGCGGCGACAGTACGGATTACAGTGCTTGAGCAGGTGAACGAGTCCAAAGATGAAGATTTGGAGGAAGTTTTTAACAAATCCACCGAGATCTGACGGCGAAGAAGAAGAAATCGTGATACTTTGATACCATATGTATTTTGAATTACGTATACTGTATTGAACTATTTGTACTAGTATCTTATACTATATTAACCTACTAACACAATTTAACTACTTATACTATTAAACTATTTTTACTGGAAGTTAACTAGTTACACTAGCGTTGAACTGCTTATACTAGCTCTTATACTAGTATTGAACTATTTTATACCTAAATAAATACTGAAACACCCTATCACATAGATTAAAAGTGGACATCTCGCTCTTGAATTTGCCCCACAAAGGTAGCCCATTTTTCTGAAATTTAGTGTGTCGATGAGGGGACTCTTACGAAATTCTGTAGCTAACTCTAATATCATTCGGAAGGATGCTAATTGAGGTAGTACATGATCCCAGGCATCAAATTCTTCAAATAAGTCCCAGACCCCAACAATTTGAATTGAAGCTTTTATTATAGGAGGCTTCGTAAGCTTCAACAACGCTGATGAAGTTATTACTAATATTATGGGATATTTGGATTATACCCAATAATTCTATCTTACGATGATCACTACAGGCTTCACAACGCTGGGGGGCCGCGATCAGGACCCCAATTACGAACATTTTATAGTTTCCTCTACTTAATACTAATATGGTTGAAGATAAATTTGAACATAAATATGGCAATATGGAAATATGGAAATAAAGTGATAACAATCACACTCTAGGCATCGGAATCCAGCCGGGCTCACCTAGAAAAGAAGTCTGGTCTGTCAGTGTGTCTGCTCTCGAATTCCTCCATCGTGCCCTGAATCTTAGTCATTCCGGTCCACAACTTTTCTTCTCATGACACTAACAGCATTTCACGGAAACACTTCACAGCAGCATTTGCACCACGCATGACCAGCGGCAGGTAAATTGAACATGTGCTTGGATGCGGTTTCCCTGAAAAGAGCACACCAAATATTGGGCCAACCAAAAGTTGATAAGAAGTGAGAGCACTGCCAGAACCACAGACAACTAGCACCCATGTCATTCGGCCATTCAAAGAGGCGGGACTCGTTCCAGGAAGTCGAAGACTTCACACAGGGGAGACGATAAAAATAAAAATAGATAAAAAAAAAGAAAAACTTGGGGTATCCTCGGTCCCACTAGTTCATTGACGCAGCCACGCTCTTGGTCATCCTATAAACGTCAAGTGCTGCGATTTGAAGCCGCTTGTTGAAAAACGCAACTCCGCTTTGAGAAGCCTCTTTGAAAGTATTGACTAATTGCTGGCGCTTCTCCACAGTATCCACACGCGTTTGACATTCGGATGCAATCAGGGAAAACGAGCCACCCAATTGCTGAGCGGTCGAAGACACCCACGCAAAGTTGTACTTGAGCCTTTTGCCAAGTTCTTTCGACTGATGGGAAAATAAATCCTTGAAATCTGCGGGACCATCAAAGAAAACAGATTTCTTGATAAAGTTGAATGACTGCTTCAATATCTGAGACCCCGAATTGACACCAACCTGAGTCGCGAAACATAATTCGTTCCAATTTCTAAGTGCCAGAGCATTAAAAACACGAGCAAAGTCCTGTCCAAAAACAACTAGAGAAGATTTACATTGGTTGAATCGAGCTTGTGTCGCAGGATCAGCCACCAAAAATTTTGCCCTGCGATACACCGAGCTCCAGGTATCTGAGATGCGGTCAATTTGCAACTTTTCGTGCAATGGCACCGAGAAGTATTTCGTGTGTAAGTTCTGCACGGCGTGCCACAGGTACCGGAATTTGTTATCGACATGGGACCAGAATTTGGAGAATCTCAACTTCTTGGAAGGCGTATGGTGGAAAAACCTCTCGAACCAGGTGAGATTGTCCAGATCATCTTCGTAGAGCGCCAAGTTCCATACTTTCCGTGCCTGTTGGCTACATGTGTCCCTGAACCCCACAAGCCAAAAAGAAGTCTTTTGCGTCCATGAAGTGACCCCGTGAGAATCCGCACTTCCAACGCCAACTTCCCGGAAATGCGTACCCCAGACGGGATCTACAAGTGTTGGGGTAGACGTGGATACCAGGCTGCTTGACATAATCGCCTTTGTTCCGTATATGCTGCCACCGGCACATGCCGAGATGGCAGCAATAATTACAAAGTAGAGGAGTAAGTGAGTCAGAGCTTCCAAAAATTCAATCACATTTTTAGTGACCGTTTTGGCAGCAGGCAGCGACACACAAAACAGGTCCAAGCCCGCGTGCAACAGTTTTAATGGGCGGCGGAAGATCTCGTCCAGGCGTCTTTTTGCAGCAGCGTCAGTTTTGCGGAGGCACTGCGCAGTGTGGGCCACGGCCAGACGCACAGCAGCGTACGGGGCCACAAAAGGTGCGCGAAAGTACAGCGCCAG
>JAJMIV010000190.1:0-20714 GCA_030563445.1 Metschnikowia gruessii
TTAGAAATCTTTTGGGCTTTGCCCGCGCAGGTTCGAGTCCTGCAGTTGTCGATATTTTTTGTTTATCACTCAAAATAATGCCAAAGGTCTTTTCAAAGACTTCTTCCTTTTTTCGAAGTTTGTCACTTCAAATTTTATTATCATTTCCCCCACTGCCAGCCCGAAATCTCACCTGCCCATCATCTCGCCGGCCCATCGCGCAGATAAAGAATGCGAGGTTTTCACGAAAAAAAGCCCATTGCATCCGGCATACAAGCAGGCCATCTCACGGTGCTCTTCTGTAATAAAAATTCTGATTTTATTCACATACACCATACAATTTCATTTGGTTTTAACAAAAAATAGATAAAACAAACAAAATGCAGGTGGCTAAGTTGGCAGTTCATCAAGATGATGCTGAAATATTGCTCAAAGAGAGAAACAAGCTTGACCTGGTGGTCATGGACAAATACAGAACCGCAGGTAGCATCTCACAGACCACTCTTAAATATGTGATCCAGCTCATCAACGACTCCTATCACCTCCACAAGACGGAAAGACCCTACTCCTCTGAGGAGCTTTGCATATTAGGTGACTCCATGATGGTCAAGTTGCTTGGAAACTGTTACACCAACAGCGAGAAAGTCAGAGAAAAGGGTATTGCACACCCAGTGACCATCGAGGTCAATGAGTTTGTTACTAACGTTTCGCCAGAGTTGGGCCAGAAATCCGAGAACCTGATATTCCAAGCCGGAGACATCGTCACCATTTCTCTTGGAGCTCAGATCGACGGTTACACCGCATTGGCGTCGCACACTCTCGTCATTTACCCTCCTGGAGTCATGATTGACAACGAGTTGAAGCCAGAGGGCCCTCTACTTGGCAGCAAGGCCGATGCTATTGTTGCATGTAACATCGCCACCAAAACGGTGATTGCTCTTTTGGGACTTGCTTTGCACCCTGAGAAGATCGCCTGGATCCCCGAGTTGCTGAACGGTACTAATGTCATCACCGGAACTACCATCAGACAAGTTGTTGACAGAATCGCTACCTCTTTTGGATGTGTGGTTGTGCCCGGCTCCAAGGTGAGAAGAGTTAGACGGTTTTTGGCAGGCCAGGCCGAAGGTGTGGTTGCTGAGAGAGATTTCAAGGGTGTTGTTTGGGACGAGAGCGACCAGGAGGAAGATCTCCTCAAGAAGGCTGCTGGCTCCGAGTTGATTATCCACGACAAGAAGAAATCCGAGGCCACCAACGTGTCCAGTGCCATTCCAACGGATGAGTTCGTTGTTGAGGCTGGCGAGGCTTATAATATCGACTTGAGATTCTGCGGAATGTCCGAGTTCGAGGAGAAGGGTCTCATAACTTTGCAAGAAGTCGAGGCTGCCAAGCCAACCATTTACATCAGAGACTTTGCTGTTACTCACTACTTGAAGTTGAACAGTGCCAGAGAGTTGCTTGCTCTTGTGGACAAGGAATTTTCCGTGTACCCATTCAAGTTGTCGCACACGTGTGACTCTTTCCCCGTGGACTACGAACAGGGTGATATCGTTGGCCAGCTTGGCTCCATCAAAAAGGAGATCGTCAGACGTAAACTCGGATTGAACGAGTTGTCCAACAGATACTTGACCAGACCAAAGCCTGTGCAGATGGTCAAGCACGTTCCATTCAGCAAGATCTTGACCTCTTCCAACCCTACTGGAAGACACGGCATTGACAGCGCGAAGTTGACCTTGCCAGGAAAGGAGGTGCCTCTTCCAGCTTTGGGTGTTAGTGCATTGAAGTTGAAGTCGCTTTTGAAGTTCGGTACTGCTGCCACTTCTGTTGCCAGAGAGGCCACCACCATCTTGTTGAATGATTCCAGAAAGGAGGTTGTGAGATTGACTGGAGGAGACCATTCTGCCAGACCATCTTGGGTGCACTCCAAATACCAAGTTTCCAGTGATATTGTGAGCTTGATGAGCTCCTTGGACAACTTGAACCTCATCGTTAAGGAGGTTCAACCACTTAAGTTGAACACCACCATTTTGCATTTGGAGGAGACCATGCAACTTGACTAAATTGCTGCAGAAAGTAAGTACTAATAAACTTGAAAAAGTCAATTGGACCAACATAGTAGAAACATTTTCCAGTGTATAAATTTTTCAGTGTAGAAACATTTTTTAGTGTAGAAACATTCTTCAGTGAAGAAACATTTTCCACTGAACAAATTTAACCTTTAATGTGGGCCTTTTACCTAAGACGTCTTTAGTGTTGAGGTTTTTTTTTTTTTCTTTTGGTTTTTACCGTGTCGCTTATTCACACCAAATCTTGAATGATTTGCCAGGAATTGGACTGCAAATGGAAGGAAATACTCGGAAACGAGGGTTCCGCTTTTCAGGAAAGTGGGGCACACCAGTCGGTAAAAGCCACTCCGAGCATTTAACAACCATCGAGATTCAACAAATCACAACCCACCAAAAAATAAACATAAAAAAAGCCAAAAAAGAAAAGAATAGAACTCCAACGCGAGAGATAAACAGAAGCAAAACAGAACAAAAAAAAACATGAACAAAAAAATAAAAACTCATTGAACAACTGTTCATGCCGAGGTGCGTAATCTGAGCTCACCCAAATACAGAGGCCTCACCAGACGCATCGCTTTATTCTCGAGACCGTGAACAAATGATCTGCGAATTAGCGTCAACCCTTGTTCTCACCATACGCGGCAAGAATAGAGTTATGTAAATCAAAAAAGGCCAAATAACCTCTGCCGCAAAATAGGAAACAAGGAAGACCACAGACAAAAAAAAAAGACCAAGAAAACATCATTGCATACCATGTGTTAGTTGAGGTTCATGCCACATGTGAACCTGATCCTGGCCAACTTACACATTACTTGCCCATGGCAAATATAGTATTGCAATAGCAAATGCAATAACAAATGCACGAGTCACGTGATAGACATCGGGGTTTCACGGGTTTCACGAGCTTCACGAGCTTACGCTTTTTGCAGTTTTCACAGTTGATTTTTTCTCGTATTCGGCTTCACCCGGAAAAGAGGGGAAACCGCTCGCCTGCCATAAAGATGTGCACCAGTAGTACACCACACCACTAAATTTGGCAAGAAAACAAAAAAAGCTCAAGACACCAAAAAGCTGAAGACACAAAAAAGATGAAGTCACCACAAAAAAATGAAGTCACCACTAAAGAGTAAGAAAACATAACCGTAAGCCAATATAGTTTCGAAACTCTTTCATTTCTTTCATCTTCATTTTCATTTTCTTATTCTTTTTACTTGCTTTGTTTCCTCCCTTATTATGGGAACGATGGTCCTCAACAATGAAGGGTTTTCTCCCGGTCCCTCCCTAGGCTGGGGTTCTCCGTTGGCATTTTCTCACACGCGTGAAACGCCTCGCTCTGGAATTATGAGAGGCAAAAAAATATCGCGCGCCAGAAAAATGTCGCCCTGGGAAAGGGAAAATGTCGCAGGCGTTTAGGCTTCACTGAGGCGGGACGGACCTGCAGATAATGCCACGGCGAGCCCCCTTCACTCAACTGTCTCCCTTGGGTTTCTAACAGACTCTTCCTCTTTTTCGTCTTGGTATCTGAAAACGAACCTTTACACCTTACTTACCAAGTATGTACCAATTGATTCCTTCCGTTAGAACTGGTAGAATGCCAAGAGCAAAAAAGGTCTGGTCCAGGCCGTCATCATCTTTTACCTCTTTTTTGTATCGTTAGTGTTGATGGTCTAAAGTTCCGTGGTGCTATTTTAAACGCCATTTCCCGAAATGGAACAAAAAAATAAATAAAGGGCGGCACAAAAATGCAACGCCTGTGCAATAGATACGCGTGAATTCGACACCAGCGCTTAGTCTGTGAATATTCAGAGGAAGGCGGAAACTGGGGAGGGGGGGATTGGAAATGGCTTCTTTTTGGGGTTGGGATCGCTTAGTCTAATCAGAGGCGTGTTTTGATCGGTCGTTTTGTCCTCACGCATTTGGCCCACGATCCTAAAACATGCTGCCGTTTCTCCCGAGCAATCGCAATCTCGGCGCGCCACCCCGGTGTGCTCAATATTTTGCCGCTTTCGTAATACGAACCCTTTCAAATTCCGAATTCCTCCCACGTTCCAGATTTAATTTGGTATATTCCATGTGTGCTATTTAAGTCGAGAAAAAAAAATAACAACCAAAGCAAAGTCCGCACGCCTTTTCCGTTTCACTATTTTCAGGCGCTTTGTTTAGTCCTAATGTGACTTTGCGGGTGAACCCGCATTTTGATTGCAAAGCCAAGTGACATCATGCGACACCAGTGCACCACGACACTCGCGGAAGTCGGACACGACCTACTCCGTTATTGTCGAGTTTTTTTTTCTTGCTGGATTAGCGCCGCCTCAACCGATTAGACCTAACTGACGACTCGTTTCTCACCAGTTCTATATTTATATCCCAACCCCCCCAATACTAACATCCATAAGAAATGCCTGCCTCCCGTGAAGACTCTGTCTACCTCGCCAAATTGGCTGAACAAGCCGAACGTTATGAAGAAATGGTCGAGAACATGAAAGCTGTTGCCTCTTCCGGACAAGAGTTGTCCGTTGAGGAGCGTAACTTGTTGTCTGTTGCTTACAAGAATGTCATCGGTGCCCGCCGTGCTTCTTGGAGAATTGTTTCTTCAATTGAACAAAAAGAAGAAGTCAAGGGTAACGAACAACAAGTTTCTTTGATTAGAGAATACCGTGCCAAGATCGAGGCCGAGTTGACCAAGATCTGCGAGGACATCTTGTCTGTGTTGACCGACCACTTGATCACCTCTGCTCAAACCGGTGAATCCAAGGTGTTCTACTACAAGATGAAGGGTGACTACCACCGTTACTTGGCTGAATTCGCCATCTCTGAGAAGAGAAAGGGTGCTGCCGACTTGTCCTTAGAGGCTTACAAATCTGCTTCCGATGTCGCTGTGACCGAGTTGCCACCAACCCACCCAATCAGATTGGGTTTGGCATTGAACTTCTCTGTTTTCTACTACGAAATCTTGAACTCTCCAGACAGAGCTTGCCACTTGGCCAAGCAAGCGTTCGACGACGCTGTTGCTGACTTGGAAACCTTGTCCGAGGATTCTTACAAGGACTCCACATTGATCATGCAATTGTTGAGGGATAACTTGACTTTGTGGACCGACTTGTCCGAGGCCCCCGCACAACAAGAGGAGCAAGAAGCACAAGCCAGCGAGTCTAAGCCTGAGGAAGAATAGATAGCTTTGGAATAATGGTATATCTCTAATCTGTCATGGTCCATCCGAAGAAATTCCTCATGCCTCGACTATTTGTCTTTATTCACTTCTACTTGTCTGCTGTAACCCACGATCTTGAATTTCTCTCATGCCTCCATTTGTATCAGAGATTTCGAATGTGAAATGAAAAAGGATTTGCTATCCAATAAATGAAAAAATAAAAAGAATTGAAAAGGAAAAACGTAGCTAAGAATATTGATTCCAATGAAATACGAAGTTGATTGCGAGGAAACTCACTTACTTTTAATTTGTAGAGCACGCATTATTAAGCACCATATCCTTTGCAAGTGTGTGAGCTTATTTGCTCAAACTTAAATGACCGCTGTTAATCAAATCAATGGTAGTCCTAGAGGTCCCACTATCTTTAGAAAATCTTTAGATAGTTGCTATTCTTGCGTGTATGGAAGTGATACAACGGGTGGCTGGGATTTCATCTGAGCAAACATGCGCTTAGAAAATTAATTGCTCGAGGACTTGGCAACAGTGAATACGAGTAAATATCTTAAAAGTTTTCTGATTTTGCGGTTTTCGGGGGTTCAAAAATGCCAAAATGCCATAATTCAACATCTCCATTTTCTGAATTCTTTTCTGGGCTTTTTTTCCATTAATCGGGGCAACTATTGGGGCCTCCTGGTTTGGCCAAGGCACAGCCTCCCGGTCATCCGCCAGCCACCTATCCCCCATTCACCCATCATCCACCCACGCGCCAAATACCCGCCTAATTGCTTCCACAGAAAAACGGTAAGCTTTAATTTCGGGCCAGGCCTAGTTATTTCGCGCGAGCTAGAAAATAGAATTTTTGTATACACAGAGAATTTCCTCATTCTTTCAGTTCCCGTCTCCTCACTCTTTCAGTCCCAATTATTTCACGCCAATTATTTGGACTGCTCCGTGCGATTATTTCCATAGAGGAACCTTTTTTTTTGCTTCAAAAACAAACCACAAACCACAAGCCACAATAAACACAAAGCAGGAATAAAATAGTATGTGTTTTTAAAAACTCGGAAAACAATCGATCCCCACAAAATAACACAAACTCTGTTAGTATTGGAGAAATTATTATTGTTTTGCAATGGTGGGATCCAACCTGGCGCTAAGTTCAAAGCGTATGTCCCAAGAAGTGGTAGTGGCTGCAAAAACGACGACCCCTAAAACAACAAATAAAACACATGAATTCACCACAGAAAAGATTGAACGGTTAGAGTTCGAAACGAAAGAAAACCAAGAAATAACAAAAAATAACATGAAATAACAAAAATAACGATAACACAAAGTCATCCTGATTCAGCAACCTCGAAACTGCCTGTGTCAGCGGCGCAAGTGGACCACATTTTTGGCGGGTGGACTTTTGAGCGTGCTCGGCCTGAAAAGTCTGGAGTGTTTCTGGTGAGTTTGGCGTGCCAGTTCATTAAGGGCGTGTGGACGGTGGACGGTGGACTGGCAGCGGTGGGCTGGCGCCAGTGGACACGCGTGGGGTGTTACCTGCATACAGCACCGCGCTCATATCTGTTTCGGGCGTCTCACGCTTTCGTCAACAGTGTCGGATTGAGAGGAGTGCACCAAACAAGGGGAAGGAAAAAACACACCACAACACCTTTTTCAGTTGCCCATAGGACCTCAGAAGCCTATTGTGAAACGTGCAAATTTACGCCATTTAGATAAAAACCAACCAAAAAAAAACATCATGCCTGAACCAGTTGGTATTGCTAACTTGCCCAACCAAAGATACAAGATCGTCTCCCATAGGGGTGGCACGTTCACGTTGATGGTCGCGGGCGAATCTGGGTTGGGTAAAACAACCTTTGTCAACACGCTTTTCCAGACAGTGTTGAAGCAGCATGAGGACCCTGAAACCAGACACAACAAGTTCACTTCCGCACACCAGACAGTGGACATTTCGATTGTCCGTGCGATTTTAGAAGAAAAGAACTTCAAGATCCGGTTGAACGTGATCGATACCCCTGGGTTCGGAAATAATGTCAACAACGTTGACTCGTGGTCACCTATAATCGACTTCATCGACGATCAGCATGACTCGTACGTGAAGCAAGAGAAGCAGCCTCTGAGATCCGACAAAAAGGACTTGCGTGTGCACGCGTGTTTATACTTCATTCGTCCAACCGGACACTCGTTGAAGCCCTTGGATATCGAGATCATGAAGCGGTTGTCCACGAGGGTCAACTTGATCCCGGTCATTGCAAAGTCTGATACATTGGCTCCAAACGAATTGGAGTTGTTTAAGTCGCGTATAAGAGAGGTGATTGAAGCCCAAGACATAAATATCTACACGCCTCCCTTGGACATGGATGATCCCGCTGCTGCCGAGCACTCTAAACAGCTAATTGAGGCCATGCCTTTCGCTGTGATTGGTTCCGATGAAGAGGTGGAACTCTCTCCTGGTAACTTTGTCAGAGGAAGAAAGTACCCTTGGGGTGTTGTTGAGGTGGAGAACGAGAAACACTGTGATTTCAAGAAATTGCGTTCGCTCTTGTTGAGAACCAACATGTTGGACTTGGTTTTGCAGACCAACGAGATCCATTTCGAGACCTACCGTTCGTTGAAGTTGGGCACGTTGAACAAGGAAAGTGGAGCGGACAGTACCGACGACGCCAGTGGCTTGAAGAAACCAAGAAGATTGCACAATCCAAAGTTCAAGGAAGAAGAAGAGGCATTGAAGAAGTTTTTCACCGAGCAGGTGAAGGCTGAGGAGCAAAGATTCAGACAATGGGAGACTAACATTGTAAACGAGAGAAACCGCTTGAACCTGGACTTGGAAGACATGCAAGCCAAGTTGAAGGCTTTGGAGGACCAAGTCAAGAAGTTGCAGTTGCACAAGAGGTAGATAATATGTAGAAAGCTACCAGTCCGTGAAGGCAAAGGCTACGGCCTCCGTCAAAGAGAAAATATAATATGTGAAACAAATGTTAGGAAGTTCGAAAAAGAAGAAAATCAAGAAAAATGTAGACACGTGTCTTTGAGGGAAAGTTATTTTTGTATTATATGCATCAAGAAACTGGCCAATCTCTCTTCAAGATGTGCTATACGTATACATCTGTGTATGTTTATTGAGATGATATTTTTTGTTTTTTTGCACTATTAAAATTGGTTGCAGTTAATAGCTATGGTGGTTATATGGTCGCAGATAATGTGTTTGGTGTTCAACTTGTTAAAAGAACACACTTCTTAATTAGTATCGATGTGATATGAAAATAATTTCCTAAAGTTTGAAATCTCCGAAAATAAAGCAAAAAAATACAACACTTTAGAAAGAACCGAAAAGATAGATTAATACAACTTTTGATTGGTTTGCATGTGCGATCACTTCTGCCATTATAACTGGCCTCTATACCAGTGAGATTTATCGTATTTTGACAGTTTTTACGGAAATCAGGATGTATTAAAATACTAGTGGAACTTGAAGAATTAAAGAATTAACAAAATAAGAGAAACTTTTCAGAATCATACGGTACGAATTCTTCAATAAGTGAGACACGGTGGAGGTGCAGAGGGGACAAATAATGACAATAGTGAGTCAAGAAGGTGCCCCTAATCAGCAAAAGTTTCCAATTTTATTACTATCTCTTTTTGCGTTTTCAAAACCATAGAATGAAAATGTTTCTATGTCATTATCTCGGCTGGATCACCTTGGTGCTTGAGTTTTTCTTGGACATAGGAAATATCCATATCTGGTCAATACACTGATCGCGCGAAATTAGTATGAGCCTATATCCTCATCTGCTAAATTCGTCTAGGAACCTAATTTTTGGGGGGCAGAACAATTAAATCTTCGCCCTAAACTAAAAAGTTGTACACCAAAAGAGGTTTTAGCTAGCGGGAGAAGAAAAAAAGAGAAGAAAAAAAACACACCACTGAGTTAGACCGAACCTTTTCATTCATGTCATTGGAGAACTGATGTGGGATTATCAATACATGTCATCCTTAAGTTAGGTGTGAAAAGGTATAGTGAAATCTCTGGTAGTAACTTTGAAGTTCTTTCGATATTAGCGGAAGGTTCAATTAGTCCCTTTGTTGATCCCGAGACGAACATACATTTCAGTACTAGATACGGGGTTTACTAGGTTCTCATCTTTGACAGCAGTATATGGCCCCAGTGGGCTTGTCCATGAAATAATGTTATGAAAAATTCTCAGAGGAGCATAAATTCTAGACTTCCAAAGTAAAATTCAGAAATCACGAAAGTATACTGCTACCATATTAACTATGACCATAACGTGTGGTGGTTTTTCCAAGTATGAGTACTTACAAGTATGGCCAGTTTCCACGCACTCGAATCAGCACAACTGGGATGAGACCAGTATTATATCTTGAGAGCCCCTGTCGTGAAAATTCCAAAAACTCGAACTTTTATCCATTTAGCCCCTTTTTGAGTAATATATGATTGTATATCTCAAGGAAAAGGAAAACAAAAACTACTTCTGCCCCGTTTGCTGCATCGACATGGTCATACACAATCACTGTGGATGTGACTTACAGGGTGTGAATTTGATGGAACATTTCACCTTCTTTTATACCTGTAGATCCTTACATGGTACAAATGAGACTTACTAATCATTACATGCACCCTCATACGCTGGTTGAAACAGAACTTCGTGTATGAAAAAAAGTGGAGAACGATCAGAGAAGTCCATGCTGTATGATATATTAGTGCTGTGCAACATGAGCTGTGAGAGTAAATTCCTTCTCATAAAATTGTCAAATTTCTTGGAAAGCTACTGAAAGTAGTCCAGAAAAGAAAAGAAAAAAACATTTCAATTTGACTCGTTTCGAACAGTTACTGGATCTTCGTATTCTTATTGAACTGTTTAATTTCTGCGCAAATTTGCGATTAGAGAACACACACTTAGACCATATTCCCCCAAACACAGCTACTAGTGTGAATAAAGCAAAACAACCAGAGTGGGTAATGGACCAGTAAGTAAAAGTTTTGGCCATTCTAAATCGGAAAATTATATTAATGTGATGAATAAATGTGATTATCACTCTTTAGGACACCACATCACCACTGAACAGCTATGGCTAGTCTTCGACTACCACTCCACCAAGAAGTAAGAAATTAGATAGATGACAATTAATATGAAAAAGAATTTGGAAATGTGATAATTTCTTCGAATGTCAACTCTTGTTAGACGTATGGCATTATTGCTTCATTATGTCTTGAATCAGTATAAACGTGTCAACAACCCGACGCCTTCGATTCGACAAGATTACATTAAGTAATATTTAAATAGGTTTATTCGCGTAAGACCAAGGCGGAAACTAGCATACTTTATATTACCTGGTTTTCTTACGAAGACTATTCATAGCGTTAGTGTCTACAAATGGACAGTATAGTATTGTATTTCACGAACACTGCTTTGGCATATTCTAGAAATCCACATTTCTACAATTCATAGTCCTTTTTTTACCTCATTAAAACATACGAATTTAAGTAGAAAATTGAAGAATCTGACCTATATGAACATTCTTGCATACAGAAACAACACCCGAAATTGCGGCCTAAAGTTTCCCAATACATTTTCAACCACTTTTCTTTTCCTGAAGCACCATTGAAAACCAATTCTCCCTTCAGTCTTTTGTTAAGAAGTTCAGAAAATAAATGAAGTATAATAGTTTCGCAATATGATGGGCAATTACAAATATACGGAAATAATCCCATCTGTTTTACTGCCGTTATTACGTTCCGACAGCCAGACTGGCCAGACATCTTCCATGGATGAAACGTTTAAAGAATACATTTTACTATAAAAAAAAAACACACTTCTGTTTGTGAACGACATCAGAGACAAGGATTTAGCCGCTACAGAATGGTGCTAAAAAATACATGGCACACAAGCTTTTATGTTCTAAGGGCTTTCCAATTTTCAGAAGTGCAGCAGTTTTCCAGAACGTTTCTCAACCAGTCAGGTCCAGCCAAAGTATCTGCCACTATACGGTGCTGAAAGGCGGAAAATCACCCAAGAAATTTACCATGTGTGACCCCCTTTTCCATACTTACACAAAAAGCTTGTAAAAAAATGCTTCAAAAAACATGCCCTCAAAATTGCCTTCTCCTCAGCATAAAGAAAAAGAGCAATGGAATCTATGTCTCGGTTAATGTCACAGGCTCGGGTAATCTCAGCATTTGGCAGGTTCGGCCAACCCAAAAGTTCGGGTAATAGCGGTCGCCGCGGCATGATCGGTTAATTTTTGACACTGATCGCATCAGAACAGGAAAACCCGCAAATTCCGCTAAATTCCGGCATACAGCCCAAATCACCCGTCCGGTCTGGCATATACCGATAACCATAGCGAATGAGATATGCCAACCATAAACTCAAGTTTGCTTGTACACGCAGAAGAATCCCACGGGTCGGCGTTTTTCTCATGTCCTCACTCCCCCACTCCCCTTCTCATGACTCAAGCAGCTCTTCTGGCCCTTCCAGCTATGATGCTAAGCAGTTTAAGCGGACGTATGTGGCGTGCCTCAACTGCCGAGTGCGCAAGGTTAAGTGCGACCTCGGTGATGCCTCATCACCTCGAGACCGGTGTGTTCGATGTGAAAGAGAACGCCGTGATTGTGTGTTTGTGGACCTGAAGAAACGTAAATTGGATAAAGTTCGTCCGGGTGTTACGGCAGGTCATGTTAGTTCGCGGAAAGCAACGCCGTCGCCGCAATTGGATGCTTCCAGCAACCAGGGGCCCGTTGGCCCAGACACTGACCGTGACCGTGGGTCTCGGGAACCCGAAACTGCCCCAAAACACTTTTCCACCATGGAGGGTGCTCTTGTGTTCTTGGCTAATGCTGCTGGTAAGATTGCTTCTGCAGATGAGCGGGACAATATCGATGCCAGGGAGAAACACAGCCAATTGGAGGGCTCTGCAGGCACGTACACTGACCGTCGCCATCAGCAGCAAAACCTTCACCAAAGTCATCAAAACCATAACAACCACCACAGCAACCACGAACACCACAACCATCATCACAACCATCATAACAATAACAACAACCATGACATAAACCATGATATTTCTCGTGGTAATGGTACTCTCCCAGGTGTCTCCAATCTTTCGGGTCCTCCGGTATACGGCCGAGTCCCCAATCTTTCACAACCGGCTGTAAACCCGGTAATCACTCCAGGTTTGGCCCAAGTGATGGGAAACACACCCGCAGACGGCCACACCATTAACTTTAATAATAATACCTCCACAGGTACCGATTCGCGATCTTCTCTTGGATCTTCCGTGGCAGGCACTCCCTCACTACACGGAACGCCTTCAGCAAACGAAACGCCTCCGGCATACTTAAGATCGCTGATCCCGTCCTACGTGAGGCGGCCGCTAAACGAAAACGAGCGTCTAATGATGCCTCCGGCCGAAAACTCGTACTCCGCTCGCCCGGAGAGTACTGGTGCTCTTTCAGAGATCGAATACATTGGCGAGCACGGGATTCTTAACGCCGCAGAGGCAGAGTACTTGATTGAGATGTTCTTCTTGACCATGCACCCTTTTTTCCCGCACATCCCCAAGTTCTTGCACCTGCCCAAAGCCTTGAGTGGGTACCCGATCTTGCTCTGTGCTATTCTCACCATCTCGTCCAGATACCATGCGCTTGAAAGCCCTGGTCACGCAGTAATCGCCAAAAACATCGAGATCCATGACCGTCTTTGGCTTTATGTCCAGCGGCTTATCTCCCAAACCGTGTGGGCTGAAGCGAGCACAAGATCTATCGGTACGGTGTTTGCCTTTCTTCTTTTCACCGAGTGGAACCCACGAGCAATTCATTGGAGATGGTCTGATTACGCCAACCGTGCGGAGGATGCCTCTGAAAACAAAGATCCCGAAGCAATCACTGCAACTTCTGAACCTGCGGGATTGGGTGCCATGAGAAGGTCCTACAGAATGGCGTGGATGCTTATAGGATCTGCCGTACGGTTGGCCCAGGATACAGGCTTCATGGAGCTCAGCTCCAAAACGTTTTTGGCTACACATGTGGCGGAAATCAACTCCGTGATGAATATGAAGAGAAGAAGTATGTTGAGTCACTCGTTGGCAGAGTTGGATATGGATACCGAGGATATCTCCGAGGCGGAAATGGAAACGCGTGAAGACAACGAGATCAAGGTGCTTGGATTATCAGAAGACATGAACTTTCCTGAGAATTCGTTACAGTTCACCGAGGCCCAAAAGGCCCAGATTGAGTTGCTCCAAATCACATCCGTCGGGCACGAGTCGTTGTATGGATACAAGGCACAATTGGGGTCTTTGAGTCAACGGCAAAACTTGTCGATTCTCAACTTTATGAACCCTATGATCAATAGCTGGAGCAGAAAGTACAAGAAGTTCTTGGTACCAAGCAAACCAAAACTAGCGAGAAAAGTGAACCAAGATCCATTACGGAGCTGCGACCCGAAAACAGCACAGGCATTGGCTTCCGGTATCGAGAACGAGTCGTTGATCTTTGAGTTCAACTACACAAAATTGTACATCTACTCGCTTGCGTTGAGCCCGTCGCCCAAGTCCAATGAAAACTCAAAGAGTGGGAAAGTTTCTTTGAAGTTGGACGAAATCTCAAAGAGTGCAAAGTACATCGAGCAGGCATTCAATGCAGCCAACGAGATCCTCCAGGTGGCTCACCGAGTGCACAAACTAAAAATGCTTCGTTTCATGCCTGTCAGGTGGGTAACCCGGATAGTCAGGGCTGTTGCGTTTATGGTGAAGTGCTATTTGACCATAACTGCGCACAAGACTTCGGAAGTGTCGGCCGACCCGTCCTCAAATATGAACCATTTCGATGCCACGATTTTATCTTTGTCTCTTATTTCCGTGGAAGAAATCGTGCAAAGTATCCAGAAAGCCGCCATTACATTGAGAGATTGTTCGCCTGATGAACTTCATTTGTGCACGCGGTACTCGAATGTCTTGTTATACTTATACTCAGAGATGAAGACAACGTTGAAGAACTACTCAGCAGGCGCAGAAGATGTTGAAGATTCTGGCGATAAGGATTCCCACCAGCATGGAGAAAATGAAGAAGATGAAGCTGAGACAATGAATCATGCAACCGAGAAAAACAATTTCGGCGATGGGATGAAAGAATTTCCCGACGCTGGCTTCTCGGGGGATAGCGAGGTGATCGATTGGTTCATCAATAATAGGAATATCGGGTTGGACTTTGTCGGGCCTTGGACCGAATTGATCGAGCAACAAATCGAGGGGCAGAATCTTAATATGGACGAACAACTACACTTTGGCTAGTCCATTCTAGTGAGCCCGTTGACAATGGTCTTGAGCCACATAAATTAGCAATATTTATAGATTACGTTTCTTCCAAAACGAAGAACTTATATATGTGTGTATATTTACAAATGAACCAAGCGCATCCCTTTAATATATCAGAAAGTGTCTGCAGAACGCAAGTTGTCCATGACTTGTGCCATGGGCGGACGGCGAGCCGTACCGGAAAGATGGATAGGGAGCCCACTATAATTGTCCCATTGTTGAATGGATTTGGCCATGACCAAAAGCCTTTCTCTTGTTTGGAGTGAGTATTTATGGAACCCAAGCTGTTCATGCAACTGGCATTCCGTAGCACCACGGGGGTATTTCGTGAAGAGGGCCGGTGGGTTACTTTCATATTCAACAAAAGGATTGAAAAAGATACCGTTTTCGGGCGCATTGAACGCCTCGTCTTTTTGAACAATGATATCTGAGATTTTGCAGTTCCAGTCCAACTGGAATGGAACATCGGGCATTTCACTGAGGTATCCATGCACCACCTCGACCTTCTGCAAGTAGTTTTTAGCATTGATATTGTGGTTTTCCGCCATATAAGTCAACAACGCCACGGCTGCGTTGCAGTTTTCCACTTCACAGCCGGAAACAGACGCTAGGATCATGATCATTAGCGCAGAAAACAAGTGTCTGCTATCCCAGAACCCAAGCACGAAAAGCTTATTGTATTCGTACAACTTCAAGAAGATCAGAACCGTTCGTGTGGCAGCAGCAACGCCCCGAGACACGGCCAGAAGCACCAGTCCAACATCGTCGATGTGCATGGCACTGGATTCGTCGAAAATCAACGAGAACAACGGTTCCACCACCAAAATGATCAATTGGTTATACCTCAAGAACAAGTTGGCCAACTTCCGGTCGGTAGGCAGGAGGATGTTTTCCTTTTTGTGGGGCAACAAAGTCAGCTCCTCGTACTGCACCACAATGTCATCGATGCACAGGAGGATATTCTTGACCAACAACTTCTGGTTCATTGAATCGGTGGTGATGTAGTTGACCGACATGGTGCGCACATTCGGGCCGTAGATCAAACGGTTGAATTTGGCCATATACTTCACCAAATGCACGTTGCACTCCAAAATCTCGGAGTCGTAGGTGTCGTTTAGGCGGATTTCGGGGCCCTCGGTCGGGAGAGCCACGTCGGTATCGGTATACTCGATGTGCACAGGCATGTTCATGCGTGCAGCCCAGATCACGTCCACAACGAAGATGGTCCACCACAAACGCTTTGTTTTTTCCTCAAAGATCCTGTGTTGGGCCAACTGCTCGGGGGAAAGATGGAGGGGCGGCTCCATACGGCGATGATACCCGTTGGCCACCGCAGACCTTAGTGCCACTCCGAAGAAGTTGTATACGGTGTTGTAGCGGTTGAGATTACATGCAAAAAGACCTAGGATGACCGAGCTCTGGATGAAGCGAATATCGGGCTGTTCGTAGCTGAGATGGAAGAGTTTTGTTGCGATGGAGAAAAATTCCTTGCCCGGGATTTTACGGGCCGTGTCGGAAACAAGCACCGAGAGCGAGAGCGGGTCAGAGGATGCGTTCATGAGCTGCTCGGCGAAAGCCAATAACGAGAAAAAGTGACAGAGTGGCACCGGAGACATGGGCGGCAAGGCCGAAGGGTGAGATTTGTCAAGGAGGTTGATGCTGGCAAAGTAGCCGTAGATTTCCGCCACTATACCGTCGATCTGGTCGCCCTCTACGAGGTAGAACTCCAGCGAATAGGTTTGGCACACAAGCGATATCAACTTGATACTGTAGAACTGCGGAGGAAGATGGTGCGCACAAAGGAGCAAGAGTTTATAGGGAATAAAGTCGTTTTCTGCATCCGCAAGAAGATACGAGTCGGCAGCAAGGTCGGAAATGTGTTCCCTGCTCTGTACCATTGACCACGAGTCTGCTGGACTACTGGTGGGGGTCAGACTAGGGCCCTGGAGCTTGAGCATCTCCTCCATGTGTTTTAGCTGGGCCTGAAGTTTGTGAAGATCCGATTCCATGATCACGATCTTGCGGTCCCGTGACGGGTAATGACAAAGATGGCCTTTATCGACCAGTTTGCAGTTTGCACAGGCGGGTTTTTCACCCAGGCACTTGATTTTGCTTGATTTACACCGTGTACATGCATAATGGACCCGTCCAAACACTTTTAGCGGTGTTGGGCTGGTGGACGACGTCGGTAGAGAAAAGTCCATGACGGTTTATAATATTATTCTTAGATGTGGTGTGCTGAAATGATAAGCAACCACTAAGAACCACGATAAGCAACACTAAGAACAACGATAAGCCACAACTAAGAACCACGATAAGAACAAGCGAAAAGATAAGCAGCCGAGCAGGTGGAAATCAAAAAGCAACCAGAAGACAACCAGAAATTCAGTAACAAATAAAGGCCGATCTGCTAAGATGCTAAAACGGCTAAGATGCTAAAGCGGCCAAAATGAAGAAGCCAAAGGTACCAAAGTGGAAGAGTGGAAGAAGCCAAGTAGAATGTCGAGATGCAAAAATGCTAATATGTCAATATGCAAATATTCCCCGATGCAAATATTCCCCGATGCTAATATGTCCGATGCAAAGCCAGTACGTTTAACGGCCGAAATGAAACAGGATATAAAAGAAGGAAGAAACCAAGGGCCCGAAACGGCGTTTGGCAAAAGGTGAAACTAGCACAGAATCCCGGAGGCACACCCCCCACGTATTTTTTTTCTTGATGGGAAGCACCGGGCTGAAAATAGAAAAGAAGTAATATTAGTGAGATTATCGTATGTCGCTCACGTGGAAAGGCGAAGATCTGAGTGGGGGACGGCGATCGGCAATGTGGGGGGAGCACATGGAACAAAGGTTGGGTAGAGGAAGGTGGGGCAAGGGCCATGCGAGTGCCCGGGGTGCGATGGGGCAGGATGGGGCAGTGCCATAATAGGGCCACGGTCCACGTATTTTCGGCGAAAACACCAATATAAAAACTGTTTATCTCTAAATCGCTTTAATTAAACGTAATCATTGAAATTATGACTTTAACCCGCAAAAAACACCGATTTTGTTGCAGTTTGATGAGATGGAAACAGTTTCGGGTAGTCAGGGCACTTTCGCATAGGGCCGGTTGTGTCCACCGTTGCTCGCCAGGGCCAGGTTTTTCGCTTGTTGCTGCGCCGGTAGCTATGGTACAGCCGTGTGCGAGCGGGCGTGGTCGCATCCGCTAAAAGTCGCGACGCGGCTGGAAGCAATTAAATTGCTTGTGTCACACGGAGTGTTTTTACAGGTTAGTGAATTTACATTGACATGCATTTATTTATTTTTTCTTTGTGTTTATCTTGTGTTTATATCGTGTGTGATGAGAATGCGTGGGAATAAGTTCCCTTTTTTCGTTGTTGTTATCAAGAAAACATGGCCTTTACAGGGTTAGGTGGTTGGGGGATACTGGGGAAGACCGAAGCAGGCCCAGTCAAAGAGGTATTAAATAAGAACAATGGAAGGTGATACACAAAAGAATCAAGCAAGTACATAAACAAAAACAGAAAAAAATACAGGAAAATATACACAAACAAAATACCCAAATAAATCAAATAATGCATCAGTTACTGTGTGTATGGATATTTGCCGGTTGGAATTCCCATTGGGGCTACTTCTAGTAGCCATTGATTCCGAGACTGCGTCAATTCCGCCCCAATTCCTCTTTCTAGCCTTCTTGGACCAATTAAAACTTCATTCCCTTGTTTCTGTATTTCTGCGTTTCTAAAGAAGTCTTGTTTTCGGAAAACATAAAACCGTGGAAATTTGGAAGGTATAGCAGAGAGGCGGAAAAAATTTGAGAAACGTATGCGCGTTCTGAACTACTCTTTGGTGGGCCTCTCTTGAGAGTTTATAGTACACCAAAGTACACAAATATATGGGAATTCAGAAAAAATTGCAGAAAGTAAATATAGTGTCGCTCCATATAGAGTTTAAATCTGTTCCTGAACAATTTCCAAGAATGCCGGATACATTACTGTGCACATTATTCACACCTCTTGTTACAGGAATAATAGCACCCTGATGGCAATTGTTTCTTTACCTACTTTTCACATTATTTCCACCTATTGGCCTATCTTTTCTTTCTCTCAGTCCTAAAATAGATCCGAAAAAGCAATATCCCCGGGCCACGCTGACCGAAACGGAAATAATATCATTTTCTGATAGCTTGGCCATTTGCTTCCACCTTTCTCACAATGGAGTGCACCTCAAGCAAATGTCTTGGCAGAACGAGAATCACATGGCCCATTATACTACGAGCCATTTCATTGGCCATAGAAATACTAGATGCAGTGGGGACTACCGAACAATAAAGAATGGGTGAAACAGAAAAAGAGCCACAGTTATTTCCGAGGCGAGACCCGCCCTTTGCTAATAAAGAAGGTAGTGTATTTAGATAAAAAAGAAGGTGGCCGGATTGTAGACTTCATTCCATAAATACCCTTCTTTAAGCGTTTCCATGGTACTATGTTCATTTTTTTTTTCTTGGCAAAGTCAAACCCGCCTCAAAACTATTATTAGATTGATCAAGGTCCGGGAATATTAGTGCCTCTAATGAACCGTCTGATAGTTAGATAGTGGTTTCCGTTTCTCAGATAAAGTCAAAGCAGTGAATTTAATCTACAGCATAGGAACTGCATCATGGCCCTTATGGAAGGAGCTATTTTATTCTTGCAAAATTTCTTTTGGACGAATGGTTCTCGAAGATTTGAAGGCTTTTAGACTTCACAGCCTTATTGCTGGGAAACTATTTACTATTTGAAGAAAAAAGGATATCTTTTTTGTATCACGTGTCTGCCTAGGATACACCCTTTACTTTATGACCCACCACTATGAATTTACATAGATTCACGAGCAATACAGAAAGGTTCAGATACATCTTTTCAGGATTGTTTGTTAAGCTTTTTTATTCTATTGCGAACATGTCTTTGTTATTTTTATTAAAAAACAACTGTAAACAATATAAAAGCAGTATAGTGCACCTGTGATATTGTGTCTACAGCTATGCTTGAGAATTTCACCCCCGTGTTAGTAGGGTTCACTTCATGATTCAGGGCCAACCAAATGCACCGTTATATTGAGCAAGTCTACATTTGTGGCCTCATATTTCGGTCGGGTGGGTACAGGTTATGTTGACTTAGCGAAAGTTCAAGGTTAAGTAGTGACACAAAATTCTCCTGAATTCTTGGATTTATTGAATTTCTAGTGGAAACTATTTTTGTGTAACCATATCCAGATAGGTCATCAGCTAAGATATTGGAACTTTAAGGACATGGTGGAGGCTCTGAATCTAGAGTTTGCGTCTCCAGAGGTGATCAGACATCGTATGTTGGATATATTGGAATCGACACAAAGGGTTTTCTGAGGACCCATCAAACGTATGCGTTTTCTCACTACTTAATATCTCGACCGGTAGAAGCCTTTCCCCATTTTTGGTCAGCTTTTACAGCAGGGATCCATTTTCGGAAAAATATGGGTGTAATTTGTGTAACAGTTTTCTGTAGAAGAGCACATCCTTGAAATGAGTGTCTTTTCATGAAATTAATAGCACATTTTAAGTTCCTTTTGTCGTATACAAACAAGACTATGTTGTGACAAGTCAAGAGTGACGTTGGTTCTAGACTCCTGGGCACCCATCAATCTGGCTATTTCTGTTGTGGATGTAATTACCAATAGAAGGCACTTACTATCATGATTCTACGTAAAATATAGTGCAGCATAAAGTCAGCAAATATTCTTCCTCGACCCGCATAAGGAGTCCATGTAGGTTAACAAACACATGACGAAGGAAACAGCAGTATTATTCAAAAATGAGTTTAATAAATCTATAAAATACGATTCGACTAAAAGGGCGGCAAGATTTATAAAAGAGAGAATATCTGCTTTTACATAGGCCTTCTATGTATCATAGAAGAGTACTTGTTTTTCGCTCACATCAAAAGAGGCAACCCACTATAAAAAGCGTACTAAAATTACTATGAAGGTGTAGAGAAACTATTTCTTGTATGTATCACCACTAAAAAAATATAATTAGGGAACACCGATTCAATGACATTTTTCAACTGGAAGTGTCAACCTGTTCAGTCTACAGAGTCTCGTTGAAGAATTCTGTCAGGATCAAGCTATCCGGCTGGCTAAAAGGTATTGTGTATTTCAATGATCTA
>JAJMIV010000191.1:0-20603 GCA_030563445.1 Metschnikowia gruessii
TAACCTCGTAAAAATTATTACGATTTACGAAAAATTACGCGAGCGCGCAACACTGATGGTCGCCTCGTTGTAAGATTATACCTGAGTATTGATATGAAGGGGTGGGAATTATTACACACACTTATGTCTTAATACCAACACGTTTTGCTATTATGTGAAATTATGCATGACGAATACATCATAACCATTTATTTTGGATCTCTGTATATGACAAAAACGTTTATTGCCCCCTCTGTTTAGTACTTTATGCTCACCACACCAAAAAGGGCGCAAGAGGTGAGAACACAAGGTGGAATAAAAAAAAGCGGTTTGAATTATATTAGCTAAAAAGCTTTAAGTTGAATATTTACGGTATAATTTTATCTTTCCGCTCAATGGAGGTGTGATTGAATTACGTTTGTGGAAAATCAGATTGTGTTTATTTCGTCAGAAATGCACCACTTAAATTAGAAAGTGTAAAAAATCGCGCTCCCGCAATAGATTACGTTAATACATCATTTACACTAAAAAATAGTAGGAGGCACAATGTTCGCCCAAAACTCTACAGAAACACACACACATAACTAAGTGTTTGTTTCGGAGAATTTCACATTTTGAACAATTACACTAAAATATCCCCCCCTCGACGTTTGTAAGCGCGAGCGAGGCCATGCCCAGTGGCGCCGGAAATTGCCATGTCCTCAATTGCAGCAAGTGCTGAATAAAGTACATGATTTATAACAATAATTCGTGTTCTGAAAACTATGAATTGTTGTCGCGAAATGTAGAGCAGATTGAATTCTTGTCGCTAGAGAGTGAAATCACTCCCTCGAAAAACGAATTCTCTGTGGCGAAAGTTGAATTCCCTTCTGTTAATAATGAATTCTCCTGCACTGAAATTATATTCTTTCATGATTCAGAATGCAACCTCCTATCCGAAAAAGAATTCAGCAGAGGTGAAAACTAAACTGTCCCAATGAAAAACAACGTGTCGCTATTAAAACATCAAGTGGCCCGCTTCAAATCCAATTCGCTCTTGAGAAAATTATTCATCGTCGTAAATAAATGCATATTCCGGAATTATTTGATCTATGTTGCATGGCAAGTAGCAGGTTATTTCTCTGATAATTTCTTCAGACAAGCTTTAAAAAACTTTCTTGGTTAAATCATGGGTTCCGTGTTTTAACTCGGACTGCCACTTGATTCCAATTCTAACATTGGAACAATAAAACTAGTGTGTATTATGATAATCTGTAAAGAAGAACTGCTCCTTTCCTTGTTTCCCATTCTTCTTGTCGAAAATATTTCTAACACCACCTTCAGATTTAAGCCTATTTTGGAAAATCAGCCTTGAATATACTTTAAATTTGCAAACTCTCAATTTCTCAGCACTTAAATCAATAGCATATAGGTTTTTAATTCCCTCGCATTTCACTAACATCAAAGGCCGTGGTACTAATTCCACACAACTAAATAATTTTGCCTGAAGTATTGTCTCTTATAGACCCTACGGATGAAGCCTATGTAAAGTCAGCGACCACCCCCTAGGGAATACCTTTACTTATTATCACTGAAATACATCAGGTATATTAGCCAGCTGGATACATAGATTTTGATAGGGTACTGATGATAGAATATTGATCTAGACACAATTTCAAGCGTGACATAAGGTAAAAGATTAAAGAATTACCATTAAAATGGAAGGACCAAATACAAAACACTAACCTTTGTAATTCAAGGCGCAATATAAAATTTCACACCCACTGAAACCTCATATAGTCTACGGAAAAGAATGGAACTTTAACAGAAACGCCAAAAACAGAACAGATAACACTAAAATGATGACACCCACTTCTCTTCGAGCATCCTGTTTGACCAAACCTTCAAAACACATAAGAACTCAATAATTTCCCAGATTCTTGCAGAACTGACACTCTCAAAAATACCATCAACACAGCCCAGAATCTTTGATTTCACAATATCAAATAGCTCAGTTCTACAATTCTCTCTAACTCAGTTCAGAAACTATATAAGACTTCAAACCGCCGGAACTAATGACCAAAATGTTTTTCCTACCAACCCTCTTCCTCTATGAGACTCTTCCTGCGCTTTCTCGTGGCCTCACTTTTCACCCAAGTTTTGGCAAATTCTTATGCAAACGACACATCCCCCGAACCTTTCATAGTAAACCGAGCTTTATGTGGGCCACCCGCCGAGATCTCCAACATCGAAAAGAGTATTCATAATCACATGGCCAACTTAAGAGAATTCATACACCCGACCAGGTTTTGTCCGTAGACGAGTTTGAGTGGGCAGCGGAAAAGCTCGAAAAACGGCTTCAAACACTCATGGTGGTTGCGGCAAAAGTCCATTTCTGCCAAAAGCTCCAGGATCACCTTGAGTTTGCCCAACATATGTTTGAGGTGATGAGGGATGCAATCGTGTATTTGAGGCACTATGATGCCCGCGAAAACATGGGACTTCTTTTGGCCAACCAGTTGGTCGAGCTTAATGTGACGCTTTTTGCATTGTTTAATGACCGGGGTGTGCCAGACCCAAATATTCCGGGCTACGACTAAAAATTACAACAATTTTACCAAGTTTTTCATCAATGCGACGAACATTTCAGACAGTTGGGCCATGTGTCTTTTGGGGTACAGTATAACTTCAGCAAACAGCGTTTTCGTGTGAACCATACCCTTGCAGTATTTTCCAGTTACCGCTTGGAGAGGCGGTGAAGAATTTCTTGGGTTTGGGTTTGGTTTTGGTTGTTGTTGGATATACCGAGGTTTGGTGTGAACAGTGAGAATCGCATACTGGTATTAGGTAAAGCCCATGGTGAGTAACTACACAGCAGTTTTTAACCTTTTTTAGGTCGATGAGGGTTTCTCGAGGCAGTATGTTTGTTTGCGAGTTAATTTATATTGTTTTGTTATTTTCGTAGACACATGTCAGTACTTGTTTTCTAAAGAAACATCTTATTACAGGCTCGCACTTTGGGATATCAATTGTGAGCATCTCTACTCAAATAGTGTCTTCATAAGATGTATATTTGACAGGGTGGACGTGTATTATGCAAACCTTATTAATGTGGGGCTTTATATATGCAAAGTTTACTTCAAAACATATTCAAGCACACATCAACATACACATACTTCTATATAGGAACTTCAATTTTCGTTGTCTATTTTTCGATGGGCTTAGGATGGGTCTTGTAACAGCCAAGTAGGCCAAAAGAAGTGGTATCCCTTAAAACGATTCACCTACTCATAATTAGGTATATCCGAATTAAACGGTTCGACTGTGTACCATCAAGGATACATCATAAAGGAGAATTTGGCATCTTTTTGACATACTGAAATGTAAGTGCCAGTGAAAATGAAAAGAGGATTTCTCAGGCTTGGGAAGTATGCAAAGATATCAACTTATTGGAAATTGTTTTTTTTTTTTAAAGAAACAAATCATATTATAGAAAAAACTATATGAACTATAGAAAAAAACCTACAACACGTCTAGTTAGAGTACCGAGACATGAAGACCCCCGACTTTCCCAAGCCTTGAGACCTCCTCCGCACCATAACCGCTGTATTGATTACGTCAACCTGTCATATCTTCAAACTATGGTCTTACCGTGACAAGAGTGTGATTAAATATGACCAAAATATGCACTTTTCATGGTAAGGTTCTCATTTCAGGAATAAAATGAACGGCATAAAAGTTCACAAGAATAGAGCAGCATATTTGATGTATTTTGTAGTTTTTATCCGGGATTTTGGGTACTCAGAGGGTCGCTATGGTTTTCCGAAATCTTCACAACCGGGGTTTTGTACTTCAGGATCGGCAGAACACGGTAAGATTTTGGTAAATATAAGCTTACATTCATAAAAACCGTTTGGAGTGAAGAGAGAGACGACTTTTGCAATATTGATGGACTAATCCCTTTCTTTAGATCACACATTCAATATATTCTTTTTGACTTGCCCAAAAAGACTAAATTTCGGTTACGGCCATACCACGAAGAATACACTGTTTCCCGTCCGATCAACGTTAGTTAAGCTTCGTAGGGCCGCACTGAGTAGTGTAGTGGGAGACCATATGCGAAATTGCGGTGCCGTAATCATTTTGCCATTTTTTTTTGCAGCAAGCCAACCAAGGAAAACTAGAATTATCAACTGTTTTTTTATGTTTTTGTGAATTACCCGCTAAATATCAAACAATCAACTACACCAGACTCGAACCATTGAAGTTGAAAATTCCACCTATATGTACTTCATAGGGTCGTCTCCTACCTCATCAATCTACCCAGTAGGATATCACAAGTTCCGTCGAAGATAGTTTCATAGCTCAAGATTATTGACATACCCAATTGTTCAAACAACTCCCAACTGCCCCTTTTAAAATGATGACGATTAGCTTTCCTCCGTTAGTTTCACCCAGACTGTGCTGCATATTAAAGAAGATGAATTTTTGTACGTGGCATTCTCCAGCGGTACCTTAGATTTTGGATTTTCTGCTGGTTTATAAAAGAGGCCCCGTATTCCGTACGATGCAGGTCCCATTGACAGGGACGAGTTTCATCCACTTACTATTCATTGTGGACGGTTGTCGTTTTCAACGGCATAATATCTGGATATATATACAATAACTGGAATTTTAGTCAAAGGGAGGGTTCTAACACACATAAACTCATATGAAATCCAAAATAAATGACTTTTTAAGGGTGTTTACGTATTAAAACTGAGTAGGTGAATGTTCCCTTGCGATATGTGCTGTTCAGTGCGAATGACTCCTACCGATCTTCCTGTTTAGGCAAGTTGGTTTAAGAGGAAACCTAAACAAATATATAAAAGAGGTAAAGAATTGTAAAGTTATTCAACATGTTGAATGGTTTCTTTAGGATTCCTTAGTAAGGCACAGTGACAGTAAGTGTGGTACAACTCAACCAAGCCTATGTTATCTCACTGAATTCTTCAATTATATGCTTTTGTATAGCTGGGTTTCTTATTCTAGGTGTTCAATACATAGCCCCAATAAATCCAAATGTAACGTATTTGGCGACGCGTAAAATGTTGAATTGTTTAGAAGTGAAATCTCAACGTTTCAACCCGCAATTTCGTTAAAATTGGTCACGCCATTTCATCACAGAAAGTAGGCGCAAATTCCCAAAATAACAACCTTTTCTTCCCCAAGCACTGCCTATATAAAGTAGCTGTGATTCCCTTAAAGGCTAAACCCCTTCGCTATAGCACCAATTACTTCCATCATGAGACCAATCGGGACCATTTCTATCATTATGTTCATAGTAACAAGGGTCTGCTCCAGTGAGCACAACACCACTTCGATTTCCGAATTCAGCAAGAATTTTTCCAGGAAATTGAACCCTTTACGCCAGGAACACTCCTTCTATACATGCGCGTCCGATCTGGAGATCAAAAAGGTCGAATCCCAATTGGACATACTCGCGGGGAACTTAAAGGCATTCATATCCTTTACGGAATTTGCCGTGCGTGAGTTTGAGTGGGCGGCAGAAAAGCTCGAGCGGCTAATTCTGGAAACCGAAGCTTATATCGACATCGTGTCCCCTTGTGCACAACTCAAAGATAAGCTTGACTTTATTCAGTATATGTTTCTGTGCATGGCAGACGCAGTGCCGTTTTTGAGGCACTACGAAGTTCTGGATAACGACGGGTTTCTTCTAGTGAATCACGTGATCGAGCTTAAAGTAACTCTTTTGGCGTTATACAAGTCTTACGATATGCCAGACCCTGAGTTGAAGTCGTATGAGTATAAAGTGACTCGGTTGAAGGAGATTTTAGTCTTCTGTCAGAGGGAATTCCGCAAATTGGAGGGCGTGCCTTTTGGTATACGGCACCTTTTCAAGAAACATGCGGTTGAAGCAGAAAATTCGCTTAAGGTATTACAAGGCTTTACTCCTAGGAATAGCTAGGTAGATATGGGGGTAAATTGGTGTGGGGTTTTACTGTTGGCCATTTGGAATATTGATGTTATTATTGTCAGTATGGTTTCTTTCATATTATACTTGAAATGAGATCTATTGGGTTATTGAATACCCTGTTTGCTTGAGATTGTAGTGGGATCTTGGTATTAGTGGAATTATTCAGCAAATTTTGCAAATTGCCGATTAATTCTGGGAAAGGAAACCTTAGGTTGAGGTTAGCGAAACACAGATCAGTCTCCTTTCATGTGAACACGTTAACTCCCATTGAACCAAATGTGGGTGAGTGTTATAATGATTATGTTTTCTAAGACAAAGTCATGTGCACTATATAAAAAAGTAGCGAAAATATGTGCATATCCTAACTAATGAATATTACTGTCAATATCTTGGGAATGGATTGTTCGGTAGTACCGAAATTGTAAGGGTGTGAATATTCCACGGCCATAAATTGGTCGCTGACTCAAGATGTCGCAAACAGTATACTGGTTTTGATATTTAGGCTCCTTTTCAGGAAAGTTTGACCTTGTTTCAAGAATTGGCACTGCCTTGATGTCTTTTGCGACTCCATCAATGCTATTCCATCCAAAACGACCACTAGGTTACGACCGCCCGTTAACATTAATTGGAAAAAAATATTCTTAGATGTATTTTCCTCAATTAAATTGTTGGATTCCAGTAAATTGTGAAATAAGAGGGATAACATGAAATACAGAAAAGTTTTCTTTAATAATTATGGTTGCCCCTGGGTTTACCATCTTTGTCCTTATCTGAATCTGCTTCCAGATTATCAGTCTGGCGCTTATTGACAGCAGATTCTTTACTCCACCACCCCGATTACTTCAAAGCCTACATGTTATTTACACATTTCCACACAAAGCTCTACCGAAAATTCATTTAAGATCGGAAATTTGTAAAATTTTCATAACCCAGTGTGGCACTTTTCGCATTCGGGAAAACATATATTTGTTTCATTCGACATAACCACCAAAATACAATTACATCCGCATTACTTGAGTTTTTCCACCATCTTTCATCTTTTGATTGAATTTTAAGTATTTGGAATATCTATCACTTTTCTGTTAGTGAGAGGTTGAAATTCTAGTTGGATTGAACAGAATTAGGTACATAGGTATCACAGAAGTACTCGGTACTCACACGTACATGCCACATCTGACAAATTCTTCTTTGCAACCCTAGTTTTAGGGTAAGTGAAATAACCACCAGTAGTAAATTGATTGCATCCAGATCCCATTAAAATGTTGGAGATTATCAAGTTACAAAGAATCTTTGCGGTTGTAGTCGATATTTGAGAAGCGAAGGAGGAGCAAAACTGGATCACAGACAGAGGCAGAAAAATGATAAGGGCGTGGAAATTTCAAAAAGGTTGAATTTCTGCCAAAGTGAAATCAATATAAAATTCAATCAAAGATTTAACAACCTCACCGAGATTTGCCTGGTCTTAAGTGTAACATAGCTGCGCCACTAGCAAATACGCTTTTCCGTATTAGAGGGTAAAAAGAAGAAATGGATATTTCCTGACTAGTGGGGGATGCCAGGAACTAATTACCACGATTACGCGGTCCAAAAAACCAGGCGAAATTTCGGAAAATAAACCCCTTCCCAAAAACATGCGCAACACTATTACTCGACACTGAAACCACTCAATATTCAATACTCCCAAATGTCCACAAAAACGTTTGTGTGCGCAAACGCCAAGGCAAAGCCACAAATTGATAACTGTATATAATTTATCTTGTGTAGCATTTTGACTTTTTTCAGACTTCTTCGTTTCTCGCAATTGCTACTGTCGGTTATGAAGCAATGTATCATGACTCATCTTATATAACTTACAAAATGCTTCTTTCCAGGTATATTTTGGACCATATAAACCGGCCCTTTTTGAGTTTTAGAAGTCATTCTTCACTCCTTCTTTTTCCCCTCCTGACTTCCCTTTCCTCTTCCTGGCTGCATAAACCACCATGAACATAACGCACGTTTTGGTTGCAGCGGCAATTATCTCACTGATTGCAGGTGCACCTACCAAAAGTCATGAATACGTTCCACCAAAAGAACACACTCACGACGTAGTAAGATCCTCAAAAAGTTCACATTTAGAGAGCTTTACGCTTACCCAAAACACAGGAACAGAAATCCAGAAGGTACACACGATGGCCGAACAACTAATCACTAGGTTGAAGGCATTTTTGCACGAAACTACCTTTGCTATGGCCGAGTTCGAGGGGGCAGCAGAAAACATTCGCCAAGATATCGAAGATCTAAGCGTGTTAATCGAAAATGCAGGCACTTCTAGGCCACTTTCATACAAGCTTGGGTTTGTCAAGCACTTTTTCTATATAATGTTGGAGGCCACCGCATATATCAAGCACCGTGAAATTCCAAGAAACCCCGGTCTCATTTGGGTAGGCCGGGTAATTCACCTCCAAATGTGGCTCTTGGGCTTATACGATTCCCAAGGTGTACCATGTACCAAACTGAAGGGATTTGCTTCTAAGATTAGTATCTTTATTGGTACGTTACAGATGTACAATATAGAGTATGAGAGGTTGAATAAAGTGCCATTCAGTGTGGGTATGTTGTTTCGCAACCACCTCACTCAGGCAATGGAAACTCTTATAACGTTAGAAGGGTATGTTGAAGGGGAAGAACATTAGTGGAATTGAAGGGTTATGGTGAGGTCAGAATATCGCTTTAAGGGTTGTGCGCGGCGATGTATCGTTATAGTGAGTGGGAAAGTACGGTTGCACAATAGTGTTATTCTAGTGTTATTCACAGTGGTAATTGCGGCTGAAAGTTGTTTACTTTGGTGTTTCTTATAAATTGTGAGTGGTAATTCAAGATAGTTCTATTTGGTTACTCTCAGGGCTAAACTGTCAATGGTCTGGCCGTGGTGTGTTTATTACGATGTATAATCTGTATAACGATAGTGGTTCTCAAAGAGACTATCCAAATCACTTGCAAATGTGAAATATTACTTTCAAGTATTAGTAAACAATTTTTCTTAAATTACTAAATTCAAAAATAGCACTTTTTTGAGCTCCATCCCTTGTTTTTTCTGGAAATAATTTGAAGCATTAAGCCTTGCATGGCGTACAAATCCGGACAACACAGGTGCGCGAGAGGCAATTATGGTTCTTTGCCACTTCATCTTCTAACAATAGCTTTATTCCCACTGACTGTAAAAAAATGGATATTAGACTAATTAATGAGTAAAGATTTCAATTGAACTAACTTTAACGCAGGGAAAAGTTTAGATAATCATTGCCGATATAAGATGTGACAATGGTTCCTTGGTCACTAATCCAGTTAGATACTTTCATAGATAAAGTAGTTTTAGTTCAAATAAAACATTTATTCATTATGACATGAGCTTAATATATCTTCACAGAGCAAGACCTGCTGCCAAAAAAGTGACGTTTTTCATTCTTGTATTATAAAAACATTTATCTTTGTCACATAAATTCAACTTTGAGAACACCTCCCTCAGACTACCATCAAATTAAGAAGCTCAATATTTTGCTTTGGAAAGTTTCACTAATAAAAATGCCTCTACTTCAGTAAAGAGAGAAACGCAAACGTTACCCCTAAATTACCTCTCCTAATGGAAATACTGCAACATCTCTGGTTCTCGATTTAAAGACTGAAGGAACAGAGTAACTCTTCAAGAAAAACTTTACAATGTATTATCACAGGTCTAGTTTCAGCATGAATGCACCATTATTTGCTGGCGGCTTTCATTTTCAGCCTCAAAAACAAGGGGAGGAGACAAGGAGTAGCGACTGATCTGGAAAACCCCATTTTCTTAACCCTACACAAAAGATGAAAAAGGCTCGGTCACAAAACGATACTGAAAGTCGGGACTATAACCTCATCATATACACACCATGTGTTTGTATCATATAATGTGTAGGGAAAGCCAAGACTTTCGAAAACAATTGATACTACAAGTGCGTTTTCTTTTTCTCATATTCACTTGCTTCATAAATCTGACATTTTTCCTATATTTCATCAGGAAAGTCGTTAAACTCTTTCAGCCCCATGGAAACTTGACTGAACAGTAATTTCAAGCATTCAAACAGGCTGGTGAAGGCTTGAGTCAAGCCCGGTTTTGCAGTCTCGTCGTAGCCGATTCATGGGTGACATTGTCACTTTCACAAACTGTGAAACATTAGGATTCCCTTGACAAAGCTCCTATAAGCGTGACACCGACGGGCCCCGAAGCTTTTTTTTTCTATTTTTTCCTAAACCTATTTACTCCTCCTTTCAGTATGAAGCTATCAGTCTTCTGTATACTTGTTGTTCCCCTCTCCTTTGCAACCTCCGTCACTTCTGAGAAGCCCCACCATTTATACTACGATGTCAAGCAATACAGAAATACCACCCACCGGGCTCGCCCTGAAAAGATCAGTATTCCACCCCCAAGACCCGTTTCAGCACCTAAAAACATCTATACAAACCCTTTGCCCAAAGAAGAGTTTTTTCTCCTGCAAATACGCCAGAAAGAGCTTCAAGATGCCCAAGTCCAGCTAAGCTGGGTTGTGAGTCGCTTAAGAAGTTTTGTAGATGAGAAAAAATTGTCCACTACCACTTTTGAGGCGGAGGCACATGTGTTTCTGGACCAGATGCTGGGTATTTGTGCCTGGGTGAGCCGTATCTCACCCTCGGATTTTCTCTTGAGCCAGCTTGAATTCACCAAGCGATTCTATGATGCCATGGCTTATTCAGTTGAAGCGTTGAAGTTTTATAAACTATCTACTAAGGAGCACCACATGGTGCGGGCCATAACACACCTTAACATGCGACTCTTTTTGCTCTTCGATATTCTGGGTGTTCCCGATACTCAAATGCCGGGATTTGCACGAAAAGTGAATATTTTGACGGTGTTGTTGAGTTATTGGCGTGAGACGTATGAGAACTTGGAGGATGTTTCTTGGGAAGTGCGACTGATGTTTGAAAGCCAGGCCAATGAGGCTGAAAAGACTCTCATTGTGTTGGGGAACTCTAATTAGGGTGTTTTTTTGTGTTTTTTCTGGGGTCGTGATTTGGCCAGTTATTGTTTTTTAATATAAACTGATTACTGTTCGTTTAGTGCTTTCCAGAAGTGGTCCTAAGTATGAGGGTTTGTTTGAGTTACAGAGTTGTGGAAACAAAAGGAATGGTATTTTTACGCTGCATGTTATTAAAGGTTGTTTCAGGTGTTTTCTGAAAAGAACCGAAATTCTGTTTATAACTTTGGAAGAGAAGCTGGAAGAGTTTGATCAGAGCCAAGGAGTTTAACAATGATAGTGGAATAGTATCAGTCTGGGATACATCTTTTGAAGTAAGAGGTGTCCCTGGAAATAAGTATGACTACTGAACAGTTCCAATGTGTATTTAAGGAATCCTTTTTCAAGTAGTACTGTTTTTGTTTGAGTGATTCTGTTTTGAGAAGAACGTAAAACGGGCATTATATTGTCGGCTTTGATCCAGTTAATAGTGCATTACCGTGTGCGTCCTTGGGCGCGAAATCTTCAATTTTGTAATTCTAAGGTTGCTAAAGAGTTTAGGTTTTGAAACTTACCGTAATGCCCAGAATATCAGTGTTACTTGACCTTGCGAATAATTAGGTAGGATAGGTTTAAAAACATAATTCCGCATTTTTCATGATGAAGAACAACACTTTCTCAATAAACGTTCATATATTTCTCAAGACATAGCAGCTATTAATGTGGAATTAGAATTTATCTCAGTAAAATAGTTAAAAATTGTTTAGTGTTTGCTTTTTGAGTCACACAGTTATGGTTATAGGGCTCTTTATAAGCGCATACCAGTGGCTATTTAGAATAGTTCTCCTTTCGAGGTTTTACAATGATACTTTTGAAGGAATAAAATTGTACATTATCATGTTGTAGGCTGTAATTCTTTTGGCCTAACACTGGTAAGTCTCGTATTTTGTTCACTTTGTGGCTTCTCAAGGTGTAGTTGTGATATCTAGCCACTTCCAACTGTATTACCATTTCTTTAACGAAAATGTTTATACTAATCTCTAGCTCTTTGAGGACATTCAAATTGGGCAAATACAACCACGGGTTTGAAAAAGAGGTCGGTAACTATGTTATTTCCAGTATAATCTAACATAGCCAGATCCCATTACAGCCCCAGCCCCGGGATTAGTGAGTTGATAAGATTCCATCACGCGAATATAAAATCAATTTGACAAAAGAGGAATATACTTATTTGTGTTCTCATACCCTGCTTTGGGCCGATTGTAGAAAATAAAACTCATTCCATTTTTCACGCTATCAAACTGTGCCCAAACTTTTCACATAGGGATGAATGAAAACAATGAAACCAGACTTAGTCTCTGAATTGTTGCTGGAATATGATGAAATTCAACCAGACTATATGGGAGCTATTTTCTCGCGAGGAATGTGCTCTGTTTCAGATTCTGAGGTGATTTTTTGGCGAAATGTTTTAACTTAAAATATCCCAGGTTGCGAGGTTGGCAGCATTCGAATCACATCTTAATCACAATTTTAGCGTATTGAAACCAAGCTAGCTTTTTTCTCCAACAAAAAACAAAAACCCAGGAGGATGATAAATGTTTCCTAGGACTAATTCCAAATAGTTTTGCTATGTTTCTCCTGGATTCTTGAAAAGTTTTGCGGTTGTAATCCTCAGGTTTTTACCTCTATAACTAGGACCACTTATTCATGGGGCTATGTATCGTTTCGTGGCCACTAACAAGGAAATTTTCTCTTCTAGGCCATTATTCCAAAGAAGGTTTATTCTAGAGTAACGAGAAATTAGTTAGACCAGTACCACGCCATTTACAGAGGTTATTTAACTGACCTGAAACTGTTTTCTCACCCATAATGAAGTAGCTGTACCTGGAATTGCATCATTGATCCTGTTCGGATTTTCTGAATCAAAATCACCGGAAACATATTTACAGCCTCTTTAATTCACAGTAAGACTCTTCCTTTAATGAGCTCGAAGATCTGAAAGCCTGAAAATTTCATATAAAGCAAAAACTCTCGCACCCTGTAACATTCATGATTTGAGTTGCTGTAGTTTTATTGAATATACTCCATAAAGGGCTACTCAATTCAGTCAATGAACCCAAGTAAATTTACACAAACACATAGTGTAACTTTCCACAAATACATATTATAAATGACCCACTAACTACAACAGTCCTCTTTCCGTAAATTTGCGGTGTTTCTTTGACTCGATTCCACGTAGATTTTCTTCTTGGTCACGGTGTTTGTGATGATAGCAGGTCCACGTTTCTTAACTAGAAGACACTTTCAACACAGCCCATTAGCATAATGAGAACAAGTAATGGTGATCGGCCACTATCAAGATTCGTGTATTTCACAAGAAAGTCCCTAGAGTGAGTTTCTTCTAGGGGATCCTTCGATGAAAATTTAAATTAGAACTGGGAAGAAACACACTGAAAGAATCTATTGTGATATAAGAGCCTTATAGAAAAAATAGTCTAAGCCTTCCTCACTAGATTCAAAGGAACAATGATCATCCCTCAAATACCTGTGGGATTCACACAATATTCTCTAAAATATCTTACCTCCAACCATCTGACCAACAACCTAAACCAGGCTGACGCTATTCTATGTCGAAATGCAAGGCAATGCCTCACCCACACTTTCCCTAATGTTGTATTAATTCACAGCCCAATCAGGATATGAATGGTGTCCGTCATTTACTAAACAATCCCTTCACAAGCCTTGTTTTGACTGGTGCCACCTAAAAGGACATATTTCACCAATTAATTTAAATACTCAGCACACTTACCTATTGTCTGTATCTGACACCTGGGACAATGTTTATTTCCGCATGTTCTCTTGACCAAAACAAGGCGATATCCAAAAACTTTGATTCATAATACTCCAGCCTACCCACCCACAACATATATAAATAGTCCCTCGCCGAATCACAATCCCCACCGTTTTTATTTTCTTATACAACCAATTCTGCAATGAGACTCTTCCTTTCCATCCTCTCCATAGTGTTTTTTTCCTCGGTTGCACACTCTATTCTGTGGGCCGAGAAGATCCGTTTGCAACACGTCAACGACTATGAAGCAATTAGAATGTCTGAAGAAGAGTCTCTTTTGGAGAAAGATGACCAGTTTTCATACACACAAGCTAAAATCTCCCATGAACTGGGATCACAGCGGGCCAAGCAGCTCGTGGAGGGGTTTCACGCCCGCTTAAGCTCTTTTTTGGTGGATTCGTCGTTTCCCAAGGCAACTTTCGATGCTGTGGCGGAAAAACTCGACTTGGAGCTCAAGGGGATATCTCATGAAATCAAGAATGTGAACCCTGGGAAATCGGAACTCTCGGATCGCCTCACTTATGCGAAATACTTGTTTGAACACATGGTGGAGACCAGCGAGCTCTTGAAAAACTATGGCCATCTGGCCCTGCCCGATAAGCATTTGGTTCACTGTGTACTTGACCTTCAGCTCAGAGTTATGGCTTTATACAACGCAGAGGGCTCACCTGATCCAAACATTGCCGGCTACGCATTCAAGGTGTACCGGTTCATGAGAATGTTGGAGTTCTGGCGCGCTGAATTTGACCGGTTGTTGGAGGTGCCTTATGGGGTCAGATTCATGTTCCACAAACACTTTTCTGCGCTTGAATATACGCTTGACGTTTTGGACAGCAAGATTCTGAAGACCAATCGGGAGTCGTAGTATTTTAACTGGTTTTTGTTTTTTGGTATGACCAAAATATCTAAGTGAATACCGAATATTTGATTTGCTGTTTGGATATTTATAGTACGTATGCGCACCCCGCAATCAACATTTTGTCTGTTTTGAATTCGTACTTGACTACATTTTGGAGTAATCTCGGGGGTTGGAAATAAACAATGTGACTTATTTCCAAGGTATGTTGATAATCTCTTCTAAGTTATGCTAAACGTTTGGACAGTATTGGCACAGGTTTCGCCGAGTCGCAATATATTCGTCTTTAATCGTGTGTCCGTAAAAGTGCCTAATAATTTTATAAACTATTAATTTTGGTATTAACGGCGAAAGCTACGCATGCTGCAATAAAGATGTTCCAACGTTGGTGACTGTTTTGTACCCGAAATAAGTTCGCGTTTACAGAATGGCACCAGAGCGAATTCTTTTAATCTATACACTTTTTATACCAAACCAGTTGAGCTGAATTGAAAATTATACTAAAAGCAAAAGAAGAAACTCCGAAAAAACATATTGACTTTATCCCAAGAGTCGTACCAGTTAACTTGGTGTTTCTAACAGTGGTGTAGAATTGTAACTGGCCAATTTTACTTCGCACACCCTTCGGTAGAAGAATTTTCTTGACTGTGAAAACTTTCTTGATTCTTTTAGTAAATTCGAAATAGGTTTGCACCAAAGCTCAAACCGAATTTAGTACATATGTCTGGGGTTATTCTTATTTGAATTTTGGATGAAATTAAATGTCGCGAAAATTCTGCGCTCCAAGAGGCCTTGTGCTCCTCGAATTAATGTCAAATTAACGTGTTATGAACTGATCGTATTTGCACATATAGCCATATGGTGAGTACAACCTCAAGGCCTATGGTTAAGTATAAATGACTTTTTACTTATTTGTGTAAGGTGTGAATTTCCAGCCACTTCAATCTAAAAAGAGGGTGAGGTGCTTCGAAAACGTATTTTCGAACGAATAACTTAATTTACACACTTGAGCTTGCGACTTTTTGTCAACCGCAAACACAACTACTAGCACAGGAACTACTAATACAGGAACTACTAATACAAGGACTAATAACACTTACAGTGTTTTAAACCCCGCGAGAATATTTCTTAAACTTAATGGGATAGCTTTTTGTGGTATATTAGACGATAAAACAGGGGACTGTGTTCTTTAAATTCAATAAACAAAGATGGAATATTCCTGGACAAATTAGTTCTTAGTTAATGTGATTTCTATATAATTGGCAACTAAGCAATGTGGTTAATATTCAATTTGTTTCCTCTTCAATGTGGTTCCTATTTATTGTATCCGTATCTTGGGGCTCTAGTGATAAGCTCCATAAATGCTGGCTAAACTTCTCCTTTCAGACCAGTGATGGGCTCCTAAGTTCAAGCACGCCCACACGGGATGCTATTTCTTTCTTGAAAGGTTAGCTTCACCTAATATTTGAAAACGAGACTGGTTTTCTGCCATATTAGTCATCAATACTGATAAATATACATATCTTGAAAACTACATGTCGTCTCAAAAAACCAATTACATCAGATGATTCACAATATCAAACTTTCATGAATAACGTCTCGGTCTCTTTTACCAATTCTGTGCAGTTATGCTCTGACGCCTATACATTACCACGAATCAATTGGATATTAACAAATAAAATTGAATAAAATTCCGTATTAATTAATAACGCGGGCTAAACACTGATTCAGACCAGCTTATTATTACACTTTTGGGATGTACTCTCCTTTTTGAGCAATCGTTCAGCGAAAATCATCTAATCGTTTATTCAAAATACCTGTGAATCGTATTCATTTATCGAGATATTCATGGAATTATATTTTGCTATAAAGTCACACGAACTACATCAACACTGGAGCAAGGCTAGAGAGCAGAAAAATCTATATTCTATAACACAAGAGCTAGAATGAGACCATAGCCGCATATGGAATCAGTTTAAAACCTTTATGCTTTTCACATCCGCACGCTTACAACAGGCGTATATCGTAGTCGGCCTGGTCTTGTGGATCGGCTTGCCCGTTTTGCGACGGAAGCGTGTTCAGTGAAAACGGTAAGAATTCAGACACAAGCGCATTGTTGGGCGACTTGGCGCGGCGGTTCATGTCGTTGCTCCAGAGATGGCTTCCTGAAGACACCGCTCTGCTGTGCCCGTAGTTGCCGCCCATGTATCTATCCAGCCAGATGCTGTTTGTGGTGGAATAGTGCGACGCCGATGGAAGGAGGATGCTATTGAGCAAGCCACTGTCGGTACTCAAGTTGCTCAAGTTGCTTTGTTGCGAGGTAGATGGGTGGAGCAGATCCGAGGCAACCTGCGACAGGAGGGAGTAGTCCTGGAACGGTCTGCGATTTTCGAGGAAACTGGTTTGGCTCGAGTTGTTCCAGAGAGAGTTGGACAATACACTGGCCCCCGAAGGTTGCATCTGCGAACTCAAATACGCGTGTTCAGACACAGGAGACGACTGGTACATGGATTCTTTGTACGGGAAGTTTTGTCTGATGTTCTGCGCGTAGTGGTTCATGGTGTTGGTCGGGGTGGGCTGCTGGATTTCACTAGAAAACACCGGCTGCTCTTGGAAATCCCCCAAGTATGGCTGCAGCATGCTTTGGGGGATGGTTTGCAGGATGTTCTGGGGTGCATGTTGTATGTTTGGCATGTTTGGCATATTTGATATGTTTGACATATCTGTCGTATTGGTCATCATTGGCATGGCCACGTTCGACACGTTAGTCACGTTGGGCTGCGATGCACCAGGAGACGGCACTGAAGTGTTATAAAGCAGGTTTTCGTTGGTATAAGCCATATTCAGACCCCTCAAGGTTGCTGTCTGGTCTACACTGGCCGCAGGGTAGTTGCTCTGGTTAATCACAGGGTACGTCTGGTGGTGCAACCAGCCAGAGCCAGCCTCTATTGGCTGTTGGCCCTGGTCGTTGAAGCTGTTGTTTGGCGAAGCTAGCGTGTTGTGATCATATGTGGCAGTGTTGTAGTTGGTGTCGTAGGCGGTGTTGTAGTTCGCAACGTCATAACTTGCAACATCATAGTTAGGCTTATTATGATTTGCAACATCATAGTTGGTAACATCATAGTTAGCAGCATCATAGTTAGCATTATCATAATTTGGAACATCATAGTTGGCAACATCATAATTTGCACCATCATAGTTGGCAACATCATAATTTGCACCATCATAATTTGCACCGCCGAAGTTCGACCCATTATAATCCAGCGTCACACGTACACCATTGTTCGAAAGTTTCTGAAGTGCAACCATCAGAGCATTGAGAGATTGTGGAGTCCGCACCGGCCCATCACTAATGAAGTTGGGCGACCGTGATATCATGTTGAGATCGCGTGGCGTGTTAGTAAGCTCACGTGAGGTGTTCGTAAGTTCCCGTGGGGCATTATTCACGTCGGCACCATTGGGCTCGATAATACTAGGTTCAGATGTATTGTAAAAACCCCTCAGCAAACGATCATAGGACGGCACAGAAACAGAAGCAGGAGGCGGCGATGGCGAGAGAGAGCCCTCGTGAAAAACAAGATGGGGTTTCTTCTTCGGTGCCGGTTTGGGAAGCGCGTTACTATAACCACCAAACTGGATGCTGGCCTGGTGTTCCGTCAAGCGCTGTGGCTCGTACAGATTATCAGAAAGGGATCGGACAGACTCGGCGCTGTTGAAAAGTGTCACGTACAGTGCAATAGACAGGCGGAACGAGTCCTTCCATGACGTTTCAAGGCCCAGTACGATGTCTAGTTCGCGAGTGAGGTCGGCCTCCCACTCCGGCTTGAGTGTATATATTTTCTGCACCATCTGGGCGCCAAATTTGGTGAAGTTGCCGTCTCGTGTAAAGATCTCGCCCAGGACAGCAGGAGCAGAGCCCACGGCACTGATCTCGTCGGTTGAAGAGGCGGAATTTGATGGTGCCGCAGTCAATGTGTGTACTAATGGGCGTAACTGGGTTAATAACGCTGCCAACGCCTTTTTTTCTGCAGAAATCTCCTTGACGGACTCCTCGGCATGGGCAATGGCGGCTTTTGTGATCTCGATTTCGGCGTTAATGGCGTCCAAGTTCAGATGGGTCCTGTTTTTTTCTGTTTCGGCAGTGTTAAGTGTATGAAGCCGTTTTTCGGCGAGTTTCGACACCCGCAGCCGGAGCTCGGCCAACTTGGCGGCGCCGATGTTACGGTGGTTTTCGTGGGTTTTTAATTGCTTCGAGAGCTTGAGTTTGGTGAAACTAAGAGAATCCTTCTGTTTCTCCAAATCCTTCAAATCCAGGTCTTTTTTCGCCCGGAAATCGGTCCCTTCACTTAATTCCTTCTTGTAGGCGTCTATTTCTTCACGGAGCCGTTGCTCGTCGTCGATCTGCGCCTTCATGAGGCTTTCATGGTCGGCGGTTGTTTTGGAAAGCTCGTTTTGGAGCGCACAGAGGTTTTTGATGAGCTCAGGCTCGGATTTTATCGCCAAAACGTCCTCGGCGGTAAGCGATGCGGCCAGCGCCGACGTTTCGGCATTGTACGGCGGTTTCGGGTGCTTTTGCAACTCGATCTTTGTGCCCACGTCGAATTTTCCCGTGCTGTTTTTGGCCCCGGGCGTGTGTACGTAAACGGCGGCCGATTGGGAAATAAAGTTTGTCGCCACATTCACCGCAAGCACCTGGATACTATACAAGGAGTCAGGCGCCAAGTTGCTGAGTTTAACCAGTGTGTGTGCAAGAGTGCCCACGTCCTTTCCGTTGACCATGACCGCATAGAAGATATTTTCGTCTTTTTCGCTTTGTACGGGCACATCCCAGTGGAAAACCACGTGGCTGCGGCCTAGCGAGTCTACACATACGACAGGGGTCTCAGGGATTTCCACATTCAACTGGCGGACGAGTTTTTCCGCCGGAGTATGAAGAAGACGGTAGCACCGAAGAAAAAGCCAGCATAGTGACGGCACCACGGTGAGAAGAACCTCGAGCATTTTGCGATGCTGGCGTTTCAGTTTTTTGTTGCTTCAGAAGAAGTTCTTATGCGTATTAAATATCTTCACAAGAAGAAATGGAGTATACGCGTTTGTTTTGTGGTTTGTGTGAGAATTTTGGAGGTTGAGATGGTTTCAAGTGGGTTTCAGGTGGGTTTCGAGTGTGTTTTGAGTGGGTTTCAGATGCGTTTCTGGTGGGTTTCACGTGAGATTCAAATATGTTTCGGGTGCGTTTGAGTGCGTTTGGGTTGGTGCGTTTGGGGTGCGTTTGGGTGAGGCCCAACGGGAAGAGATGCTTGCGTCTATGTTCATTTTTTTTTTTTTTTTTTTGATTGTCATTTTTCAGCTGGTTTTTCAGATCTCACGATCGGAAACCTCGCACGACATTTCGCCGCCCAGTCATGTTAGGCCAAATTAGGGTGTCCACAATTTTGGGCACACTCTGCAGGAGTTAATTCAAATCATGTATGTTCCGTTGAATCTAAGGATCAATGTTTGGTATTTCCTGATTTTTGGGGTATTCATGGCATTTTTGTTACATTGCTGGTAATGGCTTTTCGTATGGCTGGAATATCCTATATACAGGTGGGCGTGAAATACATTCCACGCAAGATATTGCGGTTGGTCGTTTCAAAGGGTTTGTTTTCATCTTTTTTCCGATTATGTGGGTCAGCTTGCGTGAATGTTCTCTCGTTGAATTCTTCTCCCATCGTTTTTTCTCCCATTGTTCCTTACGATATCTCATTCCTTGATGCTTTTTACCCATTGTTCGGCAAACCATGTTCTTGTCCGTGTCGTACCGTGCTGATCGAACTGCCGAGACATTCTTATCAATTCAATCAGTACAAAAAATCTATTGTTCCATTGGCTATTGTCAATACAACATCGTCAAGCGTGTTAATCGCAATAATGGGTCCATTATTCTTGTCCAAGTATGTATCGACACGCTGGTCG
>JAJMIV010000192.1:0-20454 GCA_030563445.1 Metschnikowia gruessii
AGTTCCTCTTACCTTCTTTGAACTAACTAACTCATATAACTGACGTTCTCAACCTCAACCTGTCAAAGACCTTCTACCTATTTAGATTATTTATTATGGCTAATACAAAATCCTCCTCTGGTGCTGTCTAGCACCAAAGCATCTTCTTTAACTCAATAGCTAAATTCATTTTCACGAGTTCGTCTTGGACAATCTCTGGTCTACCTATCGAGCCCATGCATGATGCATACTCGATTGGTTCCTCTCAACAGCGAGCATACGTGTTTCCTGGTCCTTCCCGATCTAGCTTTCGTGCATGTCATATATTGGTACGAGTGATATTCGCACATACGTTTGTTGCAATGTTGGTAAAGTGATTTTCTTTTTCTTGTGCATATTTTCCCAAGAAATATTGCGTATTTGCGCGGATTCTTAGAAATTTCGTGGTGTAACCAATAAACTCAATCACTCCTTTCCGCAATACTGTGAATGTAATCTCCTAGACTACACAGTATATGTGATGATATTTGTTTGAGATGAAATTTCTTAATTCCCCATTTCAATACAATGTCTTTTTCCAAATTCAGAAGTTCGTATTGCTTGCCCGGTGATACTAAAGGAGAAATTTTACTGAATGGACTCTTGAGGTTGTTACAAGGTAGTGTATAGTAGTACATGATTGGAAACATATTTTGGTTCATCTTTAGCCGGTAAGGAGAATGGTGAATACCCGGATTTCGCGTTTCTTTGTCGAAAGATTTTATCTACTCGGCAGCAGACCGAGTCAAGTTTTGACTTGCACGAAGAAGGGAAAGAAAGGATTTTTCAACATGAGAAAAGGACGGAAAACAGGGGTGCATCGTCAAGAATGTACAAGCATATACTTGATATATATACTAACCAGGCTTATTGGTCTATCATATACAACATAACCGTATAGGTGGTAAATTTACCCTGGGTCTGTTTGCTTACAGTAAAGACGGATTATTAAATTACCATGGTTGAAGTCTTTTTCTTGGGGATATACAGGCCGGTAAAATGGGCCTATCCAATGGGTGAAAACGTGCCCAAAACCTTCTCGTGTGATTAAATATTTTTTCAAATTGGAATTTAATGGATACGGGGGATGCAAATTGTCGCTATTTTTTGCCAAAATTATGCCAGATGTAGGACATCATGTTTAATGACGAAGTCTTCTTGTACGCTCTTTCTTAGCGAATATATGCAACGCCCTGACAGAATGGGTCAACACCGTGTAACCTAGGGACTGGAGTTTAAGGTGAAGCCCTGAACATTTTTTCTTTGATGATTACATTAAGATCTAAGCTGCCTGATATTGGCCATGAAGATGATTTTTTGATTGGGTTTAAACGATATCGCAGATGAACCAGCCTAACAAATGAAGACCTTATTTTGATACTGCTGCTAGAAAGAAATCCGCAAAAGAGTAAAGTCACTCTGGAAATATCGTCGCCAAAATTCCGAAATACTATTCTGCGATGGGGCTAAACCCCTAGTGTTGCTATGTGAATCGTCATCAGGGGGATTATCCGACCCAGTAGCTTCACAGGGCACCAACAAGAAGGAGATGACTCCAACCATGCTGCCTCCGCGTTTGCGACATACCAAACATTTCCGAGTCACTGCTACCACAGCAAGCCATGTACTGAACTGAAAACTTGAATAGATACATGGAAAGTATTCTGGCACTACTTGGTGGCGTAAGTTGAATTCGTATTCTTGTTTCCTTGCTAGTGTATCCCAAAATAAAATGTCTTCAGCGACCATTTTCATTAAAAGAGCAAGTCTATAAATCTGGCCCATCGAACGGTAGGACTCCTTTTTGAGACATTAATGTCTCCAGTATTTACAAAAAGGGCGTTGCGTATTTGGTTGCCGGACAACGTGACAGGTTACAGTACTGCCTCGGGCCTTGCCCACCAACGCATAGCCCAGCACACAACTGGTTACTCTACGTGCAACTGGAATTTTTGCGAGCTGCTTCAAACCAATGGTGGTTGCCACCCCATTCCGAAAGTGGAAACGGTATTCCGCGTAGTTTGCTGTGCTAGTGCATAAACATGAATGCGCATCTGTAAAAGTGATACATTGTATACTGTAGCGTACTTCCAGTCGCATCGATCCAGTTAAGTCGAGAATGCGAAAATGTAGCATTTGTCAGCTCCAAGACCGGGGAATGGTCGTTCGTTGGTAGGTAAATACAGTAAAGGTAATTCAATAATAGGTGATTCGTTCATTATTGTGGGTAATACGTGCTTGGCCCGTAAGCCGGGCTGGGGAACGGGCCGTCTATAAAATTACTCACGGCCTACTCGGGACCCACAAATATTAGGGGTGTGGTTTAGGCCACGAACCAGAGAGGTTATAATAGCGCATTAGTTCGGCCAACCTATCGACGCACAATTGGCCGTATCGCTGACAGAATTTTCGTTTTTTTGTTTCACTCTAAGCCAACCGTGACTCCATCAGCTTTGGTTTTATCAAGATTAAACTTCTTCAGAATAATCATTTGGTATCGAAGAAGCTTATAAACTTTCAAGTAAAAAAAGCCAAAAGGTCGGAAGCCTTGTTGGTCGCGGATGTATGAACAGGGCCAAAAGTGCGAAAAGCCACAAAATGAGCTCCTTTTTGAAACACCACTCTCTTAATTCCAGGTTAACTAAGTTTTGGATTTATAAGATGTTTGGTGCTATATTGCTCTTTATTCCCAGTGTTTTTACATATTTAACATCTTTCTCTCTTTGGACTATCACCGTTTGGAAGGTCTAAACAAGGTTAGTCATGTGACTAACTGCCGGTTTAGGGCGAAGAAATAAGATAAGATCGGGTGGTGCGACATTTTAATTTGAAGTTTTTTTTTTCGTTAGTGTTTGCGAGGACCCCCACCTTAGAATCCACATAAAGGCCACGTGATCGAACCCAACCCCGAAATTCCACAGCCAATACCTCAACATCCACGTAGATGTGGTATTCCTAAAATCCAACGATATTCAAGAGAAACATATTCTCAAGGTATTATTGATGTTAAAACTTAGCTCCCCAGGAATCCAGTGAACTAAGTGACCCTCAAAAAGGGGCTCATTTTTGCGTTTTTCGCTGGTTTTACCGTCGCTAATCAATAGGCAACCAACAACACCCCCAGACATGCTTTTTTCACATTGAAATGCGACCATTGTCTTCAGTAGCTAATCTCTATGCGGACAAAATTAAGAGTAACACAAAACCAAACTGATGGATTTATGACCAATATTGGATGACACGAAAAAATAAAAATTCGACATTTTCGCATTCTCGACCTAAAATGATTCGCGTCTGACTCGAAGTAGTTATCTGGCTTTTCCACTATTTCTATAGTCAGATCGCACGGTACTTAGCCTAAATAGGTTGCGTTTCCAAAGAAACGGTTAAAACATTTGTTTATGCTTTCTTAATGAAATTATCAGATGGTAATTGTTTATTCAGTACCCAAGGTAGAAATATCATGGAATGGTTGCAATAAATTCTCACTGTAAATTCTCACTGTAAATGGCCCTTCTGGTATGAAGTTTTTCAGGGTTTACTCGGCTCCTCTTATACATTATCAATATTTATGATGACAACACGAACCAGAGTAAAACTTTCTGGTTCTGTGGAAGATCCTCAAGTAGTTCATTCATAGAGAAACACCACTTTCCAGTAGGTTCGGTAGTGAAAATTGCACATCTATACAAGAATAAACGTATATATCGCCTGGTTCAAAGTTACCTACCATTTCACTGGTTTCACTAATGAATCACATACGCCAAAATTGGCTACACCAGTGAACCACCATTTTACTATAGATTCAACCACAACAGACACTACCTTACTTCATTAAATTTTTCTTCAATTACTAATTACTTCACACTTCCGGAAACCCACTACATGTTGGCAACTTCCGAGAAGTACTGTCTCAAAATCAACGAGAGCATCTCTGGAAGCTCGTTGATGTTCCGCACAACAACATAAAACTCGAACGGGAAAGTATCCAAGTAGTTCTCCACCTTCAACGACATGGCACCGGTGACTGGGTCAGGCACATAGCTCACTTGCGACATGTCCAAGATGGACTCATTGGAAGTGATTCCATCCACAACAACAAACACAAGCATCACCTTTTCTTCTCTGGCCTTTCTCACCAATCTCTGCACCGTGGCATGGTCCTCGCAAACACCATCAGAGATGATGATCTGCAATTGCCACAAGTCGCTGCTGGAGCTGGACCTGGCGTTTTCAAAGATCTTCAACGACTTCGAACACAATTGCTTGATGTCGGTACGCTCTTGCTTGAAGTCAAACCACTGGAACACGTTGGCTCCTGTTTCCTGGTTGAAAGGCTTGTCGAACGGATGAACCAACTTCACGTCCTCGCCAAATCTCACAATCGACAACCCGCCACTCTCCAATTGAGTAAGTGCCTTGGATACAAGAGCAATACTGTGGAAAGCCAATTCCGTAGACTTACTTTCAGTCATGGACTTGGAGTCATCCACGGCAATCATGATCTGGTACTGTCTCTTGGCCGGCTTGGTTCTTCTGAGCCAGATCTTATCCTTACGGAAATCAGACGCAATGTACGAGATGATTCTCTTCATGTTGAGTCTCTTTCCGGTCTTGTAGTCACCTCTAAGCTTGGTGGCCAACGTAGGCTCCAAGATCAATCTCAACTGCTCACTAAGACCAGAAGCAAGCTCTTGGGTAGCAATTTCACTGTCTCTCCAAATGTTTCTTGCCTGATCAAGGCTCATGGCAGGAACGTCTTCTCTGTTGATGACAAAGTCTTCGTCTCTGTATGCCTCCAACTCTTGCTCAGCAGTGGTTTCTTCGAGTTCGTGTTTCTGGAGAACATCGTCTGCACTAGCTTCTTCGGCCTGCTTTCTCTCGCCAACAACACCACCCTTGGTCTTACCGTCAAAGTCATCGGCATCTTCCGCAACATCGTCTTGGGTCTGCTCAACATCCTCGTCGATATCCATATCGTCCTCGTTCTTGACTTGAACAGACTCCTCTTCTTCAGGCTTGGCTTCTTCTTCTTCCTCGTCAATGGCCATATCTTCGTCGATACTTTGCACCTGGTCCTTGCTGTCAGCAGCACCCAAGGCTTGAGTATCATCCTGGGTATTATCACCGTCAACGTGCTGGAACTCATCGGGTTTGACATCGGCCTTCTCTTCCTTCTCGTTTTGGTCAAGAGAAGCCTCTTTGATCTCCTGGCGACGACGGTGGAACTCCTTCAATGAGTCTCCGAGTTGTTTCAACGACTCCTTCATTTCGTCCCTGGACCCGTCGTCGTTTGGAGCCTCTTCTTCGTTTTTGTGCTCTTCTTGCTTCATGTCTGAAGAGGCAGTTCCAGAAGTACCAATATCATCCTTTTCTTCAACTGCCTGGTTATCTGCACCATCACCTTGCTCACCGGCCTCGGTCTTGGTGGCCGAATCCATGTCCACATCCTCGTCGTTGTCCTGGTCATTGCCACCATCATCACCCTCCACCGCATCTTCACCTTTCTCGGCGGAATCCTGGTTTTCCTCCTTCTTTTCCTCTTCATCTTGTGGAGCATCAGCAACCTCCTCTTCAGAGTCCATATCTTGAGCTTCTTCGTCGATATCCTCCTCGCCACCTTCCAATTCAGACTCAGCCCCTTCTTCATCACTGCCTTCGTCTTCATCAGCACCTTCTTCGTCTTGGTCTTCAGCAGCTTCATTTTCAGCTTCCGCTTCAGCCTCAGCATCGTCTTGCTCTTGGTCATTGTCATCCTTGGACTTTTCTTCCTCCTCGTCTTCCACATCCATCTTATCATCATACTGGTCATCTTCATCTTCGCCATCTTCACCTTCTTCATCTTCATCGTCCAAGTTCATGTCTTCAGGAAGATCCAAGGTCTCGGTTTCCGGCACGTGATCATCGAGCTGTTCGTTTTCCTCGTTCTTGACCTCGTCCTCTTGCTCACCAACATCTTGCTCATCTTCAGCATCGTCGTCGTTCTCATCCTGGTCACCGTCCTTCTTTTCATCCTTTGAATCATCGTCTTTATGGTCACCTTCGTCCTTCTCTTCTTCTTCATTGGCCTCCATGTTGTCGTCATCATTGACAGAGTCCTTAGGCATGTTGTCGGAATCCTTTTCTTTCTCGTCCTGCTTGGCCTCTTCATCCCACATCTTCTCATCGATGGCATTAGGATCAAGGTCATCAATATCATCAACTTCCTCGTCCAAATCTTCTTCGTCATCACCATCGTCCTTATCTTCGTCGTCCTTTTCTTGATCAGATGCTTCCTCGAGGTCACCAGCCATGTCACCCTCCATATCAACAGCATCATCGTTCTCATCCTCTTCTTCGTCCTTGTTCTTCTCGTCGTTGGGTTGTTGAGCATGTTCGGCCAAGTCGTCATCTTCCTCTTCGTCCTTGGAGTTGTTGGTAGCACCTTCACCATCACCCAAACCAGTACCATCATGTAAGTTGTCGTCCTTCTTTTGTTCGCTAGGAGGTTCTGGCGAGCAGAAACCATCCGTGGCCAACGTGTGCAAGGACTTCAAAAGCACAAACGTGGATTTGGTCATCTCCACATAGTTTTGCTTGGCCTTCGACAACAACGACACAGAAAGGTTATGGTACTGCACCATCAACGGTCTAGTGAACGACACCAACGCAGTAGTGAGCACAGAAGTCTGGGAGTTTTGCTCGATACCATTTACAATGGTCAAACACTTTTGGAGAGATTTCTCGATTGTGGTATGGTGCAAGAGCTTGATCGATTTCATCAATCTTTGCTGCGACAACGTCAACCAACCGTCTTCCTCATCCGTGAGCTCTTCCTTATAAAGTTCAAGGATCTTCTGCACAGAAACCATGATGGAAGTAGAAAGCGATCTCAATTCCAACTCGAGGTCTTCAACGAGCGAGAAGTTAGTCAACGACGTGCAAGTGTTCAAAAACGGCTTGTATGAAAGCTGCGTGATGCAGTTAATCACCACTTGCGACACAAACGATGTCTGGGTGTTAGCTTCGCCCCAAGCCTTAAGGTTAGACAAGAGGTTGGCGTAAATGTCTTGAAACTTCGCCACAAATTGCACCTCCTGTTCAGTATAAACCACAGAAGTCTCTGCAGGCAAAGAAGCCAAAATCCCAGCAACTTCGGATTTGGCATCGGCAAACACCGACAGGTTGACGGATTCGTGGAAGTACGAGATACTTTCGGCCACATCGAGTGCGTAGTCAAGAACACGCAACAAGGTGTTGGAAAACGATCTCATTTCCTTCAAGTTGAACTGCATCGACGGCACAACAGACGCCCGGAGAAGATCGCCCTTTTCGTTCTGTGCAATATTCATCATGTTCTCACACAAGTCGGAAATCGTCTCCACGGACCCCGATAACTTCACAAGCGGGGTTCTGGTTGTAACTACGGAAAACATCAAGTTCTCCGAAGCTGCAAGACCCCTTTCAAGATCCGGTTGAGGCACCTCCTCGTTACCACTAGCAATGGCACTTCTCAAGCGGGGCAAAATGTCAAGACATCTGAAGTAGTGAGCATCAATACCCTTGAGCGATTTGGTACCGAAATGAGCACCGTTGGTGAGAATCAAGTTGACGGTGGCCAAAACCTTTTTGATTTCCGGCTTGGTGGTGGTCTTGACACCGATTCTTCTCAACTCCTTGAATGTGTCACTGAGCAACTTGTGTTTCTGTGTTTTCAACGCGGCCACAAGCTTTTTGGTGTCGTCATTCATCACCGAAGGCGTCTCTTTGCGCAATTCCTCCATCTGTTCAATGATCTGCTTGGTGTACGCGTAAAGCGAAGGGGCCTGGCTCTTCACAATCTTGTCAATGTAAACCTTCAAGTTGTTCTCCACAATCTCGATGTTTCTCAACCGCGTGGGCCTAGCGTTCCAGTTGGATGTACTCTGACAAGCTTGCAACACCGCCAATTTCTCTTCCTTGGACAAATCCGCGTACCTCAAGACCTTAGGCTCGAAGGTCGAACCACCCACAACAGCAGAATCCTTGGGGATACCGGCCTCGATGATTGGCCCAACTGGCGTCGACAACAAAGCACGGTATTTTCTCACCACCTTGTAAAGGTTGTTGTGGGAACGACGAGAACTTTGCTTGAGTGCATCGATATTCACGTCCTTCCAGCTGGCAAGAAGAATCACTTCCGAAACGTCCTTCTCCAAGGTTTTCTTCGTCTGGTTGACCGACTCTTCAATGGTGGGCAAAAACTGCTCGTAGAACGAGATGAAGTTTCCAAGACCATTGAGAATATCAGCATCGGCGTTCCAAAGACCAGCAATGTGGTTTCTCAATGCCTTGACCAAATCCAACCGGGGCTGGAATTCGCCAAAGTTGGTCTGGCTCATGAATACGTTCAAAGCACCCAAAATCTGCACCACCGAAGGTTTCTCGCCCATTTCTTCAGATTCGTCATCTTGAAGATATGGAATCACCACACTGTCGAATAAGTGGAACCACCATTTGCCTACGGACTTCTCAAACGTTTTGTTCTCGTAGTTGAAGAGCGATCTCCAAGACGAGAGCTCCAACTTTCTCCAAGAAACAATAAGCTCGGTAATCTGGTCGGAGTGAGCCTTCAAAGAAACCTGGCTGGATGCAAACTTTTCCCATTCGTTCAAAGAGTTGTGAATAACTTCGATCTTGAAAAGAAGCTTGTTCAACGGGAAACTCGAAGGGTACGTCAAGAACTCGTTGGCGTATCTCGCAATCGTCTGCAACGTCGCATGTTCTGGCCACTGCGCAAGCAATAATGCCACCGCTTTGTAAACTGCAAGCACCAACTTCATGGCCTTTCTGAACTGCGATGGACACGCGTCATGGTAGAAATTCACGTCCTGGTTAAGGTCAGTAGCAAATCTTTCATGCGACGATTTCATTGCCACAAGCAACGCAGATAACTGCGACGCGTTGTTGGGTCCGTAGATTACATCCGGTTGTGCAGTCTGCAAGTCACTGCAAAGCGAAGCACCTTGCTCAACAATATCCTTTAGGGTCAATTCCTTGCCCTTCAAGTAATGGTTCACATAAGACATGGCAAGCTCGTAATGGACATCTTCAAATACCTCAACAGGCTTTTCCTTCTCGTCTCCAATATCCATCACATCATCGTAGTCGGGGAAAAGATCCTTAAAGTCCTGTTCGGCGTCATCGGTGTCCTTGTGCTTATAGAGCGAACCTTCTTGAGCTGCGGTTTCTTCCTGCTTCATCTTACGGTAGTACCATCTGTAGTAGAGCGACTGGAACGCCTGGTTAACCACACCGGAAAGCTTGTCGTCACCCTTTGAGGTCTGGGCAAAACACAAGTTGATGAAATAAAGCATCACCTTCTCACTCAACACAGAAGACGTGCCGAGCGTCTTGTTCATGGCCTTGACGGATTCGAAAAGCCCCTCGATGGCAGGCACGTTGTTCAACTTCTCGATATCCATCAGCCACAACGAAGTCACCTCAAAAGGCGATGCCTTGTTCTGGTTGTCGATGTTCATCAAGTCTAATCCCAACCGGATACTGTAGATGTAACCGTTGAGAATGTCGTTCAAGTCGGCATACATCGGGTACTTGCTGTTCAAACGCATCATGAAGTTTGCCGAGTTGTTGTGGAAAATGCCCACCTTCTGCAGGTTCGACTCCTGGGTCGACTTCTCGGCCGCGGCCAAAAGCTTCGCCATTGGTTCGGTGTCAATGGCAGAATCCATAAACGACTTCCATTCGTCAAACAACTCGTCCATGCTCTCGTCGCTTCTGAAAACTTGCGTTTTGGAAACCTCTTGCTGGTCGGTTGGTTGAGGTAAAGCGTTCTCAAGCTGGAGAGGTTCATCTCCACTAATAACCGACCGAATAGATTTCCAAGACTCGGCAATTTGATTACACAACTCTTGCTGGCGTTGGTACACCAGGAAGGTCACGTGGTCTTCAATAGCTGGGTCAAGTGGAGAGTTGGGCACAAACAACTGGATACAGCCACTGGCAAAAAGAATCCATGCCTTACCCAATTGGGCAAGGTTCACGCTTTTGGTCACCATGTACAACGCAGGCAAGTACGTGTCTTTCATGATTTCAACAACAACATCATCACAGCTGGACTGCACAAGGGTGAAGATTTCTTGGATATCGGATTCCAGTAACTGGGACGTGTTCCAAGAACCCGAAGAAACGTCCAACTCGTGGGCCTTGAGAATCTCAAGAATCCACTTCACAAGAATGTTCTGGAAAACAGTCTTCTGGTCCTCGAGCACACCCGCCGAATTCTGAATCAAAGCTTTACCAAACGCAGAAATGTCAGTCAAACTCTGGTCCAAGAACTTACCGGGGCGGTTCTTGATGCCCGTAAGCTTGACCACAGCATTGAAAAAGAACACGTTGGTGAACAAGCCCTTGGTGATACTTTCTTGACTCCAAAGACAGTCGAAAATGCGAGGGTAAGGAGCAAAAAGGTCGGTTTTAGAGCCTTGCATCAACGAGATGGTCGACTTTGAGGAGTACGACGCCACACTAAGCTGGTCGCGAAGGTTGTCGCCGTGCAAATACGCGTTGACCACCAAAAAGTTCGACAACATGGTGAATTCCTCTTCCAACAGGTTATCTCTCTCAACAACAAAAGCATCAGCCACATCGGCAAGTCTCTTAAAGGCACCAGCAAAGTTGGTCAACACAAGATCCAAGTCCGTGTCGGTCAAAGAACCCGAAACAATATCGTCATAAAGTGTAAGCATCAGGTTTCTGAGGTCAGACACTTCTGCATATGTTCCTGGATACAACTTCCTGGACAACACATCGAAATCGCCCAACAACGCTAAAAGCTTGGCGTAGTTGTCCCATGCTTTCTTGGAGGTGGGGTATGTTTGTCTGAAGTGTTCCCAGATCTTCGTCATGGAGAATCCAGAGGTCAATTCCAAGCCAACACGGAGAGAGGTGATTTCACGCGCATGGCTGGCCACAAGTGCCAAGTCTTGGTGAGACTCGAGCCAGGCGGTGATCATTCCATGGTAAACTCTCAATTTGGAAAGGTTTTGTTCTTTGGACGCATCTGCGAGAGATACCCAAATACACTGGAGCTCCATCAACGACTCGTAAAAGTTGGAAGGTTGCTTGAAAAACTCCGCAGATTTCATCGACGACTCAAACACGTTGCTGATAAACCCAGACACCGCCTTAACGTACCCGAAAATGTTGATCTTCGGAGCCTTCTTGATCTCTCTGCCAAGGTTCACAGCAGCAGACTTCTCAATGAAGGAGAGGTCACTTGCTTTGCCTTGAACAGCCTTCTCCTCGACTTGTGTAACGAAAGCTCTAGATTCCAAAATAGCAGCAACAACCTGGAAAAGCAACGATGCATTGGTTCCTTCGAGATTCACGCCACTAGCACCAAAGTAGCTCAAGATGTACCGGTTCACAAGCGGATGCAACACCTGGTTGGATGCAAAGTCCTTGGTGACCACCCGTGAAGATGCAGTCTGGCCATAGAGCTTCTTGGCATTCGACACGAATCCAGTGCTTTGCAAATGTTGAAGAATCTTACAAGCTTCCTCGAGTCTTTCAATCTCTTGGGTGTTAAATTCAGGACCATTAAATGCTCTAGCCCACTTCTTGAGTCTGCCGAATTGGGACACCGCAAAGATGCTCACCAATGCACCGGCAAGACAAGAAGACGATTCTGCAGTCACGCAATCGTGCACAAGAGCAAGATTCTTCAAGCCAGAGTCGGTGGAAGACACAAACGCAGAAACGGGTTTGGTCACTGTCAACTCCTCTTTGACCTCCAACTTCTCCATCATGTGGTCGAGTTTAGTATCAGAAGGTAAAGAGTTAACATCCTCAAAATCCTCAACATCAACATCCACACTAGCAACCGACATGCCGAGACACTTCTTATCAAAGGTGGTTGCTCTAGTGTCCAAGCTTTCAAGGTACAACTCCACACATCTGTTTCTCATGGCTCTGGAAAGTTCACCATATTTCGGGTCAACCGTCAAAAACAACCGAAAGTTTGGATGTGGCGTCAACACTCTGGGGGATCCATCGTCTTGCGAACACTCGTTGATGATCAACGAACCGTTGAACTCCAAAAGCGAATTGAGTCTATCCAACACAGAAGGGTTACACAAGTTCGCATTGTCAAGCACCAACCATTCACCTCGGGTCACGGCCTTCACAAGCATACCATCGAACCAGTTGAATTTGACAGTGGTGACTTCCTGCAACTTCGTGTAAAGTTCACCGGCAGCAACCACAAGCTCGTTCAACCTTTCGTTGGCGTAGAGCGACATGAAAGCCTTGAATCTGGAGAGAAAGTCGTTGAAGTTGTCTGCGCTAATTTCAGTGGTCTCCATGAAATGGAGAAGCTCCAAGCACCTCAGAAGCAACGCAGGCTCAGAATTGGTGGCTCTCAAATTGATCACCACGAGCTCGTTGAGCAAATGGAACGTTTCCGTGGTCAACGCATTGATGGCACGTGTAAGGTCCACCTGCTCGTAACCACCCAAAATATCCATACTGTCCACATCACTGTTCATGGAAAACTCAGAAAGCTTGACTCCAACAACATTGGCAAGGAACCTGATGAGTTCTGTTTTACCAGAGTTGGTTGGGCCGGTCAAGATAAGTGGGATGTTCTCGTTGACACTTCTCATGGCAGACTCAAGAATAGGGAAATTGGACTGCAACGAAACAAAGTGCAATCTATCGGATGAGTTGGAGAACTGAAGAAGCGGGTTTCTGCGCATAAGCGAGCCACCAGCCTGAACGTATTCTTTTCCTAACCCGTAGAACGCATCCTTTGTTCCTTGGGCACCAAAGATCGACTCGAAAAGCTCCTTCACGTTTTGACGGTCTTCGGGAGTACGGAATCTGTGGCACACAATCATGTTCAAGAAATCACCAACAGAATTGTCACTGGAACTGGTCAAGTTGTGTTTGGAGCTGTAGAGACTCAACCAACGCAAGGTATCACGCAAATTGAACTCCCAGGGGCCTCCAGACATACCCCACTTCTTGTGCACAACCACCTCGTCTTCCAATTTGGTCATGAAACTGATCATCTTGGCGCAATCGTCACGTGGAATGTTGGGGAAGATCTGTGCAGAAATAAGTAACAAGTCCTCGTTCTTCAACACGTCCATGTACACAACCGAAAAACGGTTGACAAAAGACTTGGGCAATCCCTTTCTGCCTCCACCCTGGTACTGTGGATTCTGTGCAGCAAACACCTTGAATTCAGGGTGGCGAGGGAACGATCTGTCCAATTCCGGGATGTAGGCCTCACCTCTATGGTCCAAACAAGCGTTCAAACCTTCCAAAACAGACTGCGAGGCCAAGTTCATCTCGTCAAGAAGAACCCACTCTCCGTTCTTCATGGCTCTAAGGAAAGGCGCATCTCTCCACACAAACTCACCGGTGTTTCCACCCTCGACAGGGGCATCCGAACCGAACAAGTCGATCAAATCCGTCTGCTCAGACAAGTTGATTCTGATGAGCGGGTTTCCAGTGGCCTTGGAGATGGCAGAAATCAAACTGGTCTTACCAACACCAGGACTTCCCTCAAGCAAAATCGGCTTGTGCACCTGCATTGCTCTGATGACTCTCATGGCATTGGCAGCAGTCGTGGGAGCCAGCAAGTTGAACAGATCTTGCCATTTTTGCGTGGGTTTCCTTGGGATCAGGAACATTCCTGCGTTTAACGTGTTTTCTGCAACTTCCACCACTGGAGCAGGAGCTGCCAAGTACGCCTCGGGGTCGGCTCCAATGAACAAGCACACCATCCGGAGACACTCTTGCTTGTACTCCAAGAGTCTCTCTTCGTTGTCGGCAAGATAAGCAGTGTTGTTTGTTCCCAAAGCATCAATAAACACCATCATGGCACCGTTCACAAGCGCCAACTCATCGGAAAAGCTAGAGTCGCAAGCATTGATGAACTCCACCCATGCCAAGATGTCACGGAGCGAAATGACTCCACTATTGGCGTTTCCGTTTCCAAGTCTCATACCAAACCACTCGGAAAACTTCACCAACGGAACACTGAGCGCACGGTGTTCGGGTTTTAACCTGGACTCGACAATTTGTTGCACATCCTTGAAGTCGTCCATGGACGGCACCCAAATCTCGGTGAATCTGTTTCTCAATGCTGGAGACAACTCTTTTTTACCGTAGTCGCCACCTGGGTTCATGGTGGCCAAAAACTGGAACGTTTCACCGGCAACAAGGAACGCATCTTCGGTTCCCTTTTCAGCCAACAACAAACTTCTCTCTGGCTCAAGCACCGAGTTCAATCTCTCCAACACAGAATCGTCAGCCAACGAGATTTCATCAAGCAAAAAGAATTCGCCTTGTTTCATGGCATTGATCAAAGGTCCGTCGGCCCACTCAAACAAAGACGTGGACGCACGGATATTCTCGTCGATGGATTCAATCACAGACGCGTCAATGGCATCGTTAGGTGTTTCCAACAACGACTTCCTAGTACGTTCGTACTTCTTGATTAAATCTTCGATTTTGGCTTGTTCGAGCGAAACATCAATATTCAACGTGTCGAAGAACGAAAGCAACAGTTTCAAAAGCTCGGATCTGGTCTCGAACCGGTTTCTGATCGGTCTTTGAGCACCCAAAATGTCGCCGGTCTCGGTGTTCTGATGAGCATTGACCGTGATTAACTCGCGCTTAAGGAGTTGCGCAAGAATCTGGCAAACAGTCGTCTTACCACATCCAGTCTCACCCACCAAAAGAAGAGGCTCCTTGTATTTGATTGACATTTCCACCAACACAGCAAGCCTGCGCATGGCCTTGGTCCAAACCACCGGCAGCTCGAGTTGCATGAGTTGCTTGTTCTCCAATTGCTCGTAGTAAGCATCCATATCGAGCTGCACCTTCATCACCTTCTCAATTGTTTCCTTGACGACGGTTTTCTCTTCGTGTGATCTGACTCTTTCTGCAAGCAACATGTATCCGTTGGCGGCCAACTCTTCATAGCCCACGGCTTCTCTGAGGGCCCACCGGAACAAGTCTCTAAGCGTGGCAAAAGAGTTCTTCTGCTCGAAAAGTCTGGAGGATTGACGACGCACAGATAACTGTCTGTACACCTCAACTATCTTCTTACCGTAAGAAGGAGCAATCTGACACCGTTCCTTCAAAATGATCTCAAGCTCGTCCTGAGGAATATCGTCGAAGTGCAACTCAAGGAATCTGTTCCGGAACGCACGTGACAACACCTTTCTTCCTCCGTACAATCCAGGAGGGTTCTGGGTGGCAAACAACATAAAGTCTGGGTGCGGGTGGATGACCTCTTGCGTCTCAGGGATGAACAATTCTCTGTTATCATCAAGCAAACGGTTCAACGCTTCCAACACATCGGTAGGCGCAAGATTCAACTCATCCAACACAATCCAGTGACCCTTTCTCAATGCCTCCACCAACACACCTTCTCTGAACACAAGCTTACCGCTAGAATCCGACACATAAGTACCCAAGTATTCCTGTAAATCGGTATGCTCATGATTATTGATACGCACAAACTTGTGACCCGTGATGCTGGCCAAGTAGTTGATCATCGACGTTTTACCGGCCGATGTAGGGCCTTGCACCAACACAGGGAACTTTCTGCTGGCAGTGGCACGCACCAAGTTGAGAAGGTTCTTCTCCACAAACGGAGTGATGATATAGTTGGGCGTGGAAAGGTCACCGGGGCCCCGTTTCATCCAGTAGTGCTTGAACTGGACAAATTCATCGGGGTTCGAAGATGGCGCAGGAGGACAACGCGCCACAACCTGCTTGGAATTCTTCAACTTATCGATGGTGTACTTGGCAATGATAGGCTTCAACACAGACTCGGAGTGGCGGTCAAGCAACGTCAAGAACGACATGCAGAAACCTTCATACAACGCTCTCCGCAAGCCATAAATCGACACAATGTCACAAACGTAAATCAACGTCCGCGTCAATGTACGGATACTGAAGTGCGGTTTCTGGTTCGCTCCATCCACGATCTTGTTGGACTCGGCAAGAGCCTTGGCCTCATAGTACAACTCGGCAATATCCTCGATGGCCCAGTCGTCGCCCACGGCAAACCGTTGGATGTACTTTTCGATGATCGACGTCAAATCCTCTCTGTCACGGTCAGGAGAGTGCACGTAGATCTCACTGAACCGAGAACGGATACTCAATGGCAAGTCACGCTTACCCACGTCCGTGGAAGGGTTCATACATCCAAAAATGCGGAAATCCGGGTGTGCCTTGATGGCCTCGACGTCACCCCTTTCACTGAGAAGCACCGATCTCTGTTGCAAGTTCTCGGAAAGAAGATCAGCAATGCTCTCCAAGGTGTCAGGAGACGCCAAGTTGATCTCGTCTAGAAGAAGCCATTCACCATTACGCACGGCCTTGACCAAAGAACCCTCGACGAAACTGAAAACGAACGAATTCTCGAGGTTGGCGGCCTGGGCCTCAAAGCCCTTGACGTCCTGCTGGAACTCTTCCCACTTGCCAAGAAGAACGGACTTTTCAGTAGATCTGAGCTTGCGCTTCTTTTTGGGGCCGCCTTCTTCAGTGGCATCTTCGTCAGAGTCCTCGATCTTGCTCAAGATCTCGTTGGCCATTTTAACCGCCTCGTTCCAGAGCTTGATCACGTTTTTCCACTGGTTACGGTTGAAACACTTGGATAGAAGCGTGGAGAACTTGGCGTTTTTCTTCTGCGAAAAAGTGGCAAGGAAAAGCGTCTCGAACACCTCCTGCAAAGGCGTGGCCACGCTCTTGGTGTTCACAGGTTTATAGCCTCCAAGCAAGTCACCCGCCTCTGTTTGCTGGGAAACGTTGATGACGGTCAATTTCTTGTGCATCATCTTGGCCACCTCCTGCACAACGGTGGTTTTACCGGTACCGGTTTCACCCACAAGCAAGATAGGCTCCACCATTTCGATGCCCACGCCGATCTGCTCCATCAAACGCTTTGAGTGTTTTGTGCGGGCAAAAGTGGTGGACGACGCCTTCTTTTTCTTCTGGTTGATGACCTGGTCCGCCTTCGACTTGAGGAGCACCGCACGTCCGATCTCCAACTTGGAGTCATCCACATAAAAAGACGGCACGTAGCTTTCAAGGTATAGGTTGATTCTAGATGCAGGGATCTCCAACACCTCACCGATAGCACTAACCAACGGCGTCAAAGCACCGTATTCGGTAATGGCACTTCCAAAACACTCGACTGCCTCGGCAAAGATGTTGTCGTAAATCAGCGACTCCAAGAGATCGTCGGGCGAAGTAACGCCCTTGTTGTGGAGCATCACGTGACATCTCGAGCACACCTTCATCAAGTCTCGCGTGGAGATCACCCTGGGGTGGGAGCCCTTGTTCAACGAGATGAAAGATGTCATGGAGTAGATGTGGCACACCTTATTGTAGACAGTAATGAACTTAGCAATCAAGTTCTTCAAGAGCGGGTATCTTGTGGCGAGAATGGCCCTGAGCTCGAGGTCGCTGGGTGCCGTGACCTCCACAAGCTCCCAGAGCCGGAGCCCAATCATGTCGGGGATTTTAGACGCTGAAGAGTCGCGGTGCGTTCTCACAGTAGAAATAAGTTTAAACTCACTGTGTGCACGGATAACCTCGCCTCTGGAAGGAATGCTCAACTCTCTCTTTTCAAGCAAGGTCAAGAGAATGGAAAGCACCTCAGTTGGCGCTTTGTCGATGTCCTCTACAAGCACCCATTTGCCCTCGCGGACGGCAGTGGTCAAAACACCCGAGCGCCACTCAAAAGAGCCGGGTTTTTCGCCCGAAGTGTATGTACCCAAGAGCAACTTGGCGTCTGTTTGCTCGCCCAAGTGGATCTTGACGATATCGTCCTGTGCAGAGAGGTACTTGGCGACCTGGTTGATCAAAAAGGTCTTACCTGAACCGGCCTGGCCGTGTAACAACACAGGGCGGTTGTTTTGCACAGCATTGGCAAGGCTCTTCAACACGGCAACGGCGTTTACAGTGGGGACCACCTCCTCGATGAATTCGGGGTGGTTTTGTGGTTTCGAGGGGCTTCCTACGAGCACGCCGCATATGCTGACCACCAGCTTAGAGAGGTGGGACTTTTCGATGGTGAGGAGTGCAGGGTTGGCGCCGGTAGCCGCTGGAACGTGCACGGGCAACGCGGAGAAGTTCGAGCACCGTTTGGCCTCGACCAAGTCGAGAAACAGGAAGTCGATCTTGGAGTTTCCGTCGTATTTGGCCGTCAAAGAGGCTCCTCTAATATGTGACACAAGCATTTCTGCGCGCGAGGTCTCGGACGCGTTCAAGTACCGGGCCAAGATTTGCACGGCCAAGAACTTGGCGGCGGCAAACCCATCTTCAAGTTTAAGGATGTGGTAGAGCGATTCTGGCACCACAAAACGAGAGAATTGTGCCGGTTTGTGGGCATAGATTCTGTGGATGGCCAATAACACGGCCGTGGCTTCTTCGGCGGGTAATTCAGTACCGTTGGCACTTTCGGCGGCTAACCCATCTACAAGCACTTCCAAGAAGTTCACAGAGTCCATAAAATGTTCGATAAGACTCAAACTTTCAGGAAAAAACATGCACACACGTGACAATGCTAGTAAAATAATCGATCCCCGGACACGGGGCACAGAAACCAGCAAGGAGTCGGAATATTCCCGCTCAAAAGCATCGGATTTTTCGATCCACCGCGCCACAATCTCAAGAAACACCGGCTTGTACGCGTAGTACACGGCCGCGGTTGTTTGTGGATGTAAGGCAAAAAGAGCCAACCGGTCTAAGTTATCCAGTACAGACAAGTGATGGTCATAGAGAAAAGGCTGCGGGAGTTTTTTCTGGGGCGATAATCCGCGGTAGGTGGCGTAGCGCGTAGTGGCCACGTTGAGGTCAAGCAGAATGGAGTGATTCATTTTGAATGGCCTTTTTTCTCCAATTTTGGGGGTATTGGAGATTTTAGGGTGTTCTTTTTTGATGAAATATAAGATTTCGTAAAGTGCGATGGCCCTGGAGATGCGATGGTGCAGTACTAGATAAAGTGCGGGCCTGCATGTGGGCCCAGATGGAGCATGAATTTTTGCAAATGTGCGATGGCCAGTGTGCCAGGGTGTGGCCTGCTAGGGCCACATCCTGAGAGTATACCATGTAGTGTAAATGGGTAGTTTTGAAAACAATGAATTGTTGTCTTGAAAAATTGATATGTAGAGCATAAGTATTGAATTATCTTCCCTAGAAAGTGAAATCACTTGCTTGAAAAATTAATTCTCTGTGATGAAAGTTGAATGCTCCTCTGTTAATTATGAATTCTCCTATCCCCGAAATGAGTTCTCGCCGTGTAATAATGAATTCTCCAGCACTGTAATTAATCATCCATGATACAAAATGAAGCCGCCTCTCCAAAAAATAATTTATCTACGGTGGAAACTAAACTGTCCAGTCAGAAGATAAAGTGTCTACTTTCAATAAGAAAGTGTCGGCCTTAAAAAACAAAGTAACCCAGTCAAAACATCAAGTGGCGCTGCTTCAAAATTGTTATTTTTCTGAGAAACTTATTCATCATGAATAAATTCATATCCCGGAATTAAATGAACATGCACCTAAAAGGAATATGTATATACTGATTTAAAGCTTTAGTAACAGTGAAAAGGATTTAAACACATTGGCCTAGTGTGGAATGATCTTATTGGTGTGCTGGTTTGGCATCGATTATGCATTTTCTTCTTAGGAACAGTCTCTGGTGAGACGATATTTTTGTTTCCAGAATACTAGCTTGGAACACTAGTTTATTTATATTTCCCCTCTGCTAAAAAAGGACATACAGCTAAATTAAAATTAGGTATAATATTCCATAATCAATTCTTTAGGGATGATTTATTTCCTGAAAGAGTGAATTAAAATTGAAGTGAGGATTTTTTGGCTGGGACACTTGTTTTTTTCAATGGAACACTTTGTTTTTGAACGGGGACAGTTAATTTTCACCTCGGATGAATTCTTTTCGGAGGCGAGGTTTTTTACTGTACCATAATTGATTATGATTTCAGTGTTGGAGAATTCATTTTTTCGGGCCGTGAATTCAGTTAAATGCTAGGAGAATTCATTATTAACGGAAGAGAATTCAATTCTTCTCCCCTACATTTCATTTTTTCGCAGCGACAATTCGTGGCTTTCAGAACACGAAGTACTTTTATAAATACTGTACCATGTAGTGTAAATGGGGTAGTTTTGTGAAAATTCATTTTTGAGAGTTTCACTGGATTTCGCAGTGTGGGGTGATATTAAAACTATTTTTCTTTTTCTTCTTTTTTACTTCCGTATTGAAAATGTATTGGGGTGTACAACCCACGGTGGTTAAGACTGGGTGGACTAGGGACGCCTCTATTTGCACGGGTAGAATTCGCGGGTGCTCAGCACGTCGGCACGTTCTGAGATTCGTAGTCATTTCAGGTTAACACGCCCAGAAAA
>JAJMIV010000193.1:0-20390 GCA_030563445.1 Metschnikowia gruessii
AGTGGCCTGGCAGGGGCCGCGCTATGCCGAAGTACCGAAGTGCGGAGTTGCACCGGTACCTTAACCACCCACCCGGGAGAACCCCGGATCTGGGTTCGCCCTTTGTACGCAACACAATTAACACTACCATTAGTAGACGTGAAACTGAAGCCACACCAGGGCAATTATTTGGAGAAACACTAGGATCCCCCCTCCCATTTGATAAGGCTTCAGATTTCACAATTCTACGGGTAGCAAAACAGCTACGTCTTGAACGTTTTTGTACAAGTCAATCATCAACAACAGCCTCAGACAGTATACACATCACTATAAGAGTGGTGATGATGGCCGTCATGTTTTCCACAGCGCCCACAAAGTGAGTCGGCCGAAACCTTGCTGCAACGGATGACTTAACTATAGCCTTTCCTCATCGACTGTTATAGTTGATAAAGAAGAAAAGAAGAAAAGTTATAAACGCCTTGAGTGCCAAATTACAGCGTTTATATAGTGCGCGCGCCGGGTAACTCGGCCACAACCGCTGCAGTCATGGAGAAACCATTATAAACTCGCAGTTAATGGTTTTCATAAGGGGGATTTTTCTTGTATGGGGTCATTCATTTGATTTTTGCGCAAATGAACCCGGTATGATTTTCCTGGTCGAAAATTTGGAAACACCCCGTATACAGTTGGACTTTGTGGCAACCGGTTTCGTCTCATTTGATAAACTTAAATTAGAATGAGATCAGGTGGTTATTCATGCTGTGTGCACTCGTGTGACATGAGCGGCAAGCAGCCATATTGTTGCAAAACGTATGAAACGTGAAAGTTTCCGCAAAAACACGCCTTGTCTTGCTCCAAGGGGCTCTAATCTTTCATGGCCAACTATAACAGAAATGTTGCCGCTTTACAGCAAAATTGATCAAAATAACGGAATCAACACGTCTACTGGATCTCTGGAAGGGTTGGCGGCAAGCCGCTGGCAATCGCCAGGGTACGCCGGCGCACGTGACCTTTGCCACATGACGTACCGCACGTGATCGCACTCAAAATTTTATGGGTGCTAGCACTTTTCGAGATTTTCAACCTCAACCAAAAGTCTCGAGGCCCCAAAGAAACCATATAGAAAGCCTCATTCTTACACTTGGAAATGGCAGACTCAGAAATTTCTTGGGATACTGTCAAAGACAATGGTGCACGTCTTCTTTTCGACTCCCGCAATAGCACCAGAGTACCTGTTCTCAGGAAAATCTCCGCTATTTTGGCCACGGGAGCATCGCTTGCACCAGAAGAGAAATTGGCCTTACAGAAAACGGCCCTCCTTGTGTTCAGAACGTACAACTACTACCAGGATGCTCAGTCTCGTGCTGCGGCGTTGCTGGTGATCGTGGACTTCATCAATTTCGACCCCGTGTACGTGAAGTTTTTCGTCAAATCCATCACTGATGTTGCTGGCCAGTGCTCGAACATGGCCGTCACCGATGTGCTCACTTTATTGGCCTGGACAAATACCCTCGTTCGTTTTGCCGCCACCAAAGCCGAACACCCTCTCTCGCTAGACCAATTAGCCGCCGATCCGGTATTCGGCCCCCTTGTGGATGCCCAGATCGCATTGCTCTACGCAGCCACAAATTCCGCCAGCGCTCGTGTCCAGGTGACCCATCACGCGGCCCACCAGAAGCGTATTCTCCTGCTGAGTACCGCTCAAACGAAGCATGCTATTGTCGATGTTCTCGGTACGCTCGCCCCCGCTTCCAAGATCCCCTTTGTCGACTTCTTAGTCTCAAGGGCTACCTCGGCCTCTGTTGCCGTGTCTGCGCCAACCTTGTTCCTTGGTGTGCTTGCCGATGCTTTACACGACATGTTGCCCGTGGAACCTTCTTTGTACGACCATGTCAAGAATACCCCGCTCAACGAGAAGGTCGTGCTGTATTTCGCCAACACTGTCCTCTTAGCAAAACTGGCCCCTACATCGCATGCGTTGGCCACGTTCACACGCTTCTACGTAGCCAACTTTGTGACCGCCGACCAGTTTGCCACTGTGGTGCTCCCTAGTTTGGATAAGGCCATCATGAGATCGTCGGAAATCGGCTTTTGTCATCTTACGCAGCCACTCTTTTCTGCCTCGGAATGTGTGGATTTGTCGACAACGTTTGCCTCTTCGAAGCTCTTGGCTCACACGCTCAATGGTCTCAAATCCACGAAAGAGAACGTCCGCCAGCTGGCTTTTGCCACTTTGGAACTCATTTTCGTCAACGCTTTGCCCTCTATCGCTGATGCTGATGTCTGTAAAGTAGTCGACGAAGTGGCCAAAACTTTCAAGGGTACCACCAACGTAGAAAGCAAAATTTTGCTTGCACAGGCGTTTGGAATCATCGGTCACCCTACTGAAACTGTCACCGAGAAAGTCATTTCCGCCTTGCTCCCACTCACTGCCAAGGAGCAAAATGAAAACGTTCTTCTGGGTCTTGTGCGCGTTCTTTCCCGCGAATACCTTCGTGCGCTTTCCCACGCGTGGTCCTTGGCCGACGACAAGGTGGCATCACAGTTTAAGGCTGGCTTGGAAAATGCCAAGCTTCCACTCAGGAGTATCTGGGCTGCTTTCTTTGGCCTGCTGATTCTTGCAGAAGCGAATGTTGCTGAAAAGCCCAAGATTCTCGATGCGCTCCGTACTCTTTATCCTTCTTTGGTGAAGTCTTTAACCGAAGCCAACAAGTCCCCACTCTTGACCGTCTCCAACAAGGCTATTGTTCCAGCTTACGTTTGCATTGCGTTATCAGACTTGGTTGGATCTTCTGATGCAGACATTACCAAAGTATTCCGTGAATCCTTAGATACCGCGAAGGATAAGTTCTCCATTTTAACCAGTCCTCAAGTCATTGTCAAATTATCCGGACCTGAACAAGAATGGTGTGCACGTGCCTTGGTTCCTTCCTTTAAGTACAGCGAAGAGTCTGTGGAGTATGCCTTTTCTTACCTCCATTTTGCCATTTCTGCCAATGTCTCTTATGCTACACGTATATCTGCAGTAAAGCAAATCTCCACGCTATTGGAAATCGACGCAAAACGTGCTTCTACCGTGTTGATCTCGGCCATTTCTTCTGTTCTCTCGTTGAAGGAACTGGATTCTTTGGATCTCGATTTTGGTCACGAATTGAAGTACTTGTCTCCTATTTTCAATCATCTTCTGCAATTCCTGAATGAGCCTCTCGTTACCGAGAATTTGGTGAAATTGGTTGTTGCCGCACACCACCCACAAATTCCAGTGAAGGAGAGCTGGATTGGCTTGGCTTTGCGTGCATCTATCGATCCAGGAAATGTTGTCAAAGCTCGCGTGCAAGAGATGATTGAGGCCGCGCTTTCCACTTTGGAAACGGCACAAATAGATGGTCCTTTATTTAAGGCGGCCTTGCGTGCAATCAACACTTTGTCATTTATTGATGCCAAGACCGTCCAACCCGAAATTGCAAAGGCCTTGAAATCAGACTTGAATGTGGAAAATATCGCAGATGTCGATGAAACTTCCGTCAAGATTTGGGCTGCCGCAGAGGAAGAGGTCGTGGTTGATGTGCTTCAAGCCACCAAGCCAAAGAAGGCAGAGGATAAGAACTCTAAGGACTACGAGACGAGGAAATGGGAAGAAAGCTTACAAAAGGAAATTTCTTCCAAAAAGACCCCTCAGAAGAAGTTGACGAGAGAAGAACAAGCTCAAGTCAATGCGCAACTTGCTAAAGAATCTGCTATCCGTGCAGACCTCAAGGCAATTGTCAAGCGTTATTACCGTGCATTCTATATCATTCGTGAGCTTTGCGCCGGAACTGGCTCGATTTCTGAGGGTGGCTCGGAATGGTTTAGCGTGTCTGTGTTTGAGCTCTTGAAACTCTTGAAACATGACTTTTCTTTCGAGCTCTTTGGCGACTTTGCGGCAGAAACTTTTATCAAGGCTTCTCACGTGTGCCGTGACAGATTACACCCCTTGGAAGAGATCACTGGTGCCGTCACCTTGAGGCTTTTGAATGTTCGTGGTATTCCCGAGAACTTCACTCAATTACCTTTGCTTCAAGCGTTAAGTACTGTGCTTTTTAGAATCAAGTTCATGGTGGACGACTGGTTCCACGTGAATGCATACATCTACATTGCTCCTTTGGTCACTGAAGTTTTGAATGTCGGAATAGCTGTCGCAAAGAGAAACTCCAAGAAACAAGTTGTCACTTCCGAGTTTTCCGACGAAGACCCCGAGGAGGAACATCTTTCTTTGGCGCTCAGTATCCTTTCTGCCCAAGATATGCTTCAGCACGACCAGGTTCCTCGTGAAACGATTTTGAAATCGATGATTGCGTTGATGAAGATTCCATCAAAAGCGAAGATGGCTAAGGAATGTTTCTCGACCCTTTGTCAGCAGATTTCGGTGAATTTCACTCGCAACGACTTGAATGTTTTCCTCGGAAACCTCTTGACTCCTGATACATTTGTGAAGACCGCAATTCTTCAAGGAATTGATGCCGAGTTTGATTTGACCGAGGAGCTTTCTTACTCTGACGAAATCTGGATCACAATGCATGATAACGACGAAAAGGCTGCTCATTTGGCCAAGACTATTTGGGAAGACAGTGACTTCAAGCTCGTGCCTGATGCGTTCGACAGACTTCTTCAGTTTATCGATATGGAAGATAGTGGATTGCGTCTTACTGTGGCTAAGTCGATGGCATCTGCTGTGATAATTTTGAATGAGACTGATGGATCCACTTATCAAAAGGCTTTGGATGCCTTGATTGCAGTTTATCGTGAGAAGGAGATCCCTCCCGTTCCAGAGAAGGATAAGTTTGGCCTTGTCATCAACAAACATTCTTCTCAAAAGGATTCTTGGGAGCCAAGATCCACCGTCGCCATTGCTCTTAGACTTTTGAGTTCTCTCTGTAAGTCTAATGAGGCAGTGGAGCAGATCTTCAAATTCCTTGTTTCTGAAGAGAGTTTGGGCGACAAGGAAGATTTAGTTGCTCAGGAACTTTTGGAGGCCGGAACTGAGGTTATCAAAGAAAGCGGTGCAGATTTTGTTGAAATCTTGATTCCTATCTTCGAGCAGTGCCTTGGTCAACCAGACAAGAGTTCTAAGAAACAGGACAAGATCAAAGAGCTGGTCATTATTTTGTATGGATCCTTGGGAAGATACTTGGACCCATCTGACGAGAGATTGCGCATCATTTGCGACCGTTTGTTGAAAACTCTCGATACTCCATCGGAAGACGTTCAATATGCCGTTGCCGAATGTATTGCTCCTCTTGTGAAGTCGTTTGAAAGCTCATTGCAAGACCGTTTTGATGAACTCTTTGAAAAGCTTTGGAACGGTAAAAGCTTGGCTGTGCGTAAAGGTGCCGCCTATGGTATTGCCGGTTTGGTTAAAGGTGCGGGAATCAAGTCTCTCTTTAACAATGATGTGATGAGAAACCTTACATCTGCTGCTGAGGACAAGAAAAATCCAAACTCCAGAGAAGGTGTTTCCTTTGTTCTTGAGTGTTTGTCTCAGTCTTTGGGTGCTATGTTTGAACCTTACGTTGTCGAGGTGTTGCCTATTATCTTGAAATTTTTGGGTGATGCTAATGCGGAAGTTCGTGATGCAACTGATTATGCATCCAGGCTGATTATGAAGTCGACCACCAGTTACGGTGTTAAGCAATTGATTCCTTTGGCTATTAGAAATCTCGACGACACTGCATGGAGATCCAAGAAGGGATCTGTGGAATTACTTGGTTCTATGGCGTACCTTGACCCCACACAATTGTCTGCTTCGTTGTCTACTATCGTGCCCGAGATTGTTGGTGTGTTGAACGACTCGCACAAAGAAGTTCGTAAAGCCGCAGACCAATCTCTTAAGAGATTCGGTGAAGTCATCAGAAACCCTGAGATTCAGACCATTGTTCCAGACTTGATCAAAGCCATTGGTGACCCAACTAAGTACACCGACGAAGCTTTGGACAGACTTATCAAGACTCAATTTGTGCATTACATCGATGGTCCATCATTGGCGCTTATCATTCATGTTATCCACAGAGGTATGAGAGAAAGATCTGCGTCTACCAAGAAGAAGGCATGTCAAATTGTCGGTAACATGGCTATTTTGGTTGATAGCCATGATCTCTTGCCTTACTTGCCCTCCTTGGTTGCTGAATTAGAAGTGGCCATGGTTGACCCTGTTCCTGAGACCCGTTCTACAGGTGCTAGAGCATTGGGTTCATTGGTGGAGAAGCTCGGTGAAGAGAAGTTCCCAGATTTGATTCCTCGTCTCTTGGACACTTTGAACGATCCCTCGAAGGCCGGAGACAGACTTGGTTCTGCGCAGGCTCTTTCGGAGGTCATTTGCGGTCTTGGTCTTGTCAAATTGGACGAAATGTTGCCAACGATTTTGGGTTGTGCTTCGTCACCTTACGCACATGTCCGTGCCGGATTCATGCCCTTGTTGTTGTACTTACCTGTGTGTTTTGGTTCGCAATTTTCTCCTTACTTGTCGAAGATTATTCCACCAATCTTGCAAGGTTTGGCTGAGACCGATGAGGATATCCGTGGTACTGCTTTGAAGGCCGGAAGATTGCTCGTGAAGAACTATGCTTCCAAGGCTGTCGATTTGTTGTTGCCAGAATTGGAGCAAGGTTTGGCCGACTCGTCATACCGTATCCGTCTTTCTTCTGTCGAGCTTACCGGTGACTTGTTGTTCCAAGTTACCGGAATTTCTGGTAAGAACGAGCTCTCCGAAGAACAAGTGCAAGTCAACAAGAACCTTGTTACCACTTTGGGACAAGATCGTCGCGACCGTATCTTGGCTGCTTTGTACGTGTGTCGTTCGGATGTCACTAGTGTTGTTAGATCAGCTGCTATTGATATCTGGAAGGCTTTGGTTTCTAACACTCCAAGAACCGTGAAGGAGATAATCCCAAGCTTAACCCAAATGCTTGTCAAGAGATTGGGTTCGAGTGATGAGACCCACAGAACCATTGCCGCCACAACCCTTGGAGATGTCGTTCGTAGAGTTGGTGCCAACGCCTTGTCTCAATTGTTGCCTACCCTTGAAGAATTGCTTATCTCGAGTGACACAAATGCCAAGGAAGGTATTTGTATTGCTGTGACTGAGTTGATCAACTCCGCCTCAAACGAAGCTGTGCTTTCATTCCAGAACACGTTTATCAAGATCATTCGTGACGCATTGCTTGATCCAACCTCGGAAGTGAGAGGCGCTGCTGCCCAAGCTTTCGAGGCCCTCCAAGAGCAATTGGGTAAGGTTGTTATTGACGAGATCTTGCCACACTTGTTGAACATGTTGGACTCGGACGACTCGGAGAATGCCTTGCTTGCATTGCAAGATATTATGGCAACAAAGTCGGACGTTATTTTCCCAATTTTGATTCCAACGTTGTTGTCGCCACCTATCGATGCTTTCAAGGCCAAGGCGCTTTCGTCGTTGGCCTCTGTTGCTGGTCCAGTGTTGTACTCAAGACTTGCTTCAATTATTAACACTCTTCTCCAAGCCGTGATCGACACTAAAGAGAATGGTACCCCAGAAGAGTTGGAGGAAGTCCAGGATGCGTTCGACAAGACCTTGTTGTCTATCGATAGTGACCAAGGAGTGCACCCTGTGATGCAACAGTTGATGTCCTTGGTCAAGCACCAAGACCCCGCAAAGAGAGCTACTATTTGCGAGAGACTTGCTGTGTTCTTCCCACAGACCACTCTTGACTACTCGATCTACGTTCAAGATATTGTGTCGCAACTCATCTACTACTTGGGAGACAAAGATGAGAAGGTCGTCAAGGGCGTTTTCGAGGCTTTGTCTGCTTTGGTCAAGGTGCAAGACAAATCTGTTTTGGAACAGTTGGTCAAGCCAGCTCACCAGGCCTTGATAATTGCTGGTGTGAGAGGCGAAGACTTGGCTGGTTTCGCATTGCCAAAGGGACCAAGCTGTGTGTTGCCTATTTTCTCGCATGGTTTAATGTATGGTAACAGTGAACAAAAGGAGTTATCGGCGTTGTCTATCGCCGAGATCATCGACAGAACGCCTGCTGCCAACTTGAGACCATTTGCCACGCCAATTACTGGTCCTTTGATTCGTGTCATTGGTGAAAAGGTATCGTCAGATATCAAGTCTGCCATTTTGTCCGCGTTGACAAACATGTTGAGAAGAATCCCACAATTCTTGAGGCCATTCATTCCCCAACTTCAAAGAACTTTCGTGAGATCTTTGTCTGACCCAACAAATGAGAAGTTGAGAAATGGTGCTGTTGATGCTTTGGGTCTCTTGATCGAGTTCCAGCCAAGAGTGGACTCCCTTGTCACGGAATTGGTTACAGGTGCCAAGAATGCCGAGGATCAAGGAATCAAAAACTCCTTGCTCAAGGCTATGTTGCAAGTGGTTCTTAAGGGTGGAAAGAACATGAGCGAGACCTCAAAGACCTCGATCATGGCTTTGGTTGAAGAGGAGCTCAGCGTTGTTAGCGACAAATCTGCAGTTGCTTACGCTCGTTTGTTGGGTTCGCTCTCGCAGATTTTGTCCACCGAGGAGGCGGCAAACATTCTCAAGAACAAGATCTTGAACAAGCGTGGCGACGAGACTTCTTTGAAGTTTGCCATTTTGTCCATCAACTCCTTCCTCAGAGACGCCCCTGTTCATGTTTTCAACACGGGCTTGCTTGACGAGATTGTTCAATTTGTCTTGGAGTGTTCGAATGCCCGCACGCCATACATCAGTGATAATGCCACGGTGGCTATCGGTAAGCTCGCCTTGCTTCATGAGGAGAAGAAGTCACCAAAGCAGGAAGGACCTGAGACTACTGCATCGCCATTCGATGTTCCAGCTTCGTTGAGAACCGTGTTGGTTGAGCAATTATCCAAGTCTGCAATCAAACCAGAATCTGGCTCAAATGACACCAGAAGATTGGCCTTGGTGGCAATCAGAACGGTGGCCAGAATCAAGTTTGATGCTTTCATCCAACCCAACTTTAATCTCGTTGCACCCGCCGTGTTTGCCTGTTTGAGAGACGCTGTTATTCCTATCCGTTTGGCGGCTGAGAAGGCTTATTTGGCTGTCTTCCAGTTGGTCGAAGACGTGGATCAAAAGATCTTTGCTCTGTGGTTCGAAGAGGCTTCCAAGAGTACTATATCTACTGTTTTTGGTGCGGTTATCCAGCCTAGATCCATTGGTGACTACACCAAGAGAGTCGCTAGTAGATTGGCATCTGTCGAGAGAGAGAGACTCGAGGATGGTGGTGATAACGAGACGATGTTCAGTGATCGTTACGAGGATGAGAACGAGGTTTGGGCCGTTGGTGGCTTTTAAGTTTGAAATCTAGCTCATTGCTACGATGTATATTAGAAGAAACGAAAATCTATTATTAATTAAACCGGGAAAGAATCCCGTTGTGCTAGTAAGGGCTCTGCATAAACTCACTTAGACTAAATGAATGGGAACTTGAAATTGCAAAATCATCAGAGGTTCATCCTCTAGTTCTCTTGCGTCCTCATTCACTTGTCGTGGCTCTTGATTGAGCCTGTGGGAATTGGAAGCTTACTATTTTGACCGGGCCTTTGGAATTCTGCCTGCATTGTAAGATTTTGGGGTAGATCTAGTCTCAAGCTTCTCAATGGAGGAAGATGATTTGGGTCTCTTGCGGCTGCGAGGTCGACAGCGAAAGCATATTCTTTCAGAGAAGTGCTGTCGTCTGAGTTGCGGGCGCCCGAAGTGACCAGAGCTATGTTGTTAGAATTAAAACTTGTAGATCTTTCTAAAGATGAGATCTTTGTGCTTGTGGGCGGTAAGCCTGCTTGGTTTTTAAAGAAAGTGGATAAATTTGTGGAGGAGTTGTTCGAAGACATTATGGGGGTATTAGCTGTGGAGAGCCCGAGAACTGGGGAATTTGGTATGGTGAAAGAATTGGATGGAGAGTTTGGCCTACTTTTCTTAAGTCTTTGTTGCACGTATTCCAAATCACTGTCTTCAAGTACATGTGAGCGAGTTGGGGCTGGGGTTTGGACTTTAAGAGGCGTCATTTTTTGAAGCGACAGAAGAGTGCTGAATGCAGACTTTGTCGGGTTGTGGCTATTCTTACTCGATTTGAGAGCGATGCTTGATAAGTATTGTAAGTTGTTCAGAGAGCTCAGTGGAGCAAACGTACCGAATTTGGACGCTTCGGCAGAACTGAAGTAATCCTTTAGTGAAGGAAGTGACTGAGAGTTTGCAGGAGCATTCACCAAATATGGTTGGGAGCCTCGCGAGGAAAAGTGAGAGTTGGAAGAGGTCTTTTCCAAAACCTTGAGCTCTTCGGTGGCGGCGGAGGCTAGAATATCTATGTTCATCATGGAGGAATTTGGCGTGGATGAAAGCCCAAGAGGCTCGTCTTTGACCAGCACTTCGGCGCTATCCAGTACCGGCGACAAATTGGTGTCGTTGGACTTCGGTATACTGGCCTGCGAGGATGTATCTGTAGGGGCTGGCAGATCGCCTTCTTGGATCTGGCCTAGAGACGGCGAATGCTTTAAAGCAGACAACAGCAGTTGGGTTGGAGGCGAAGAAGTCTCAAACATGTTATTGTAAATTGGGCCTGGGCCTTTAGACATCATCGGTATCACCGACAGTAAGGCAGCAGCCGAATTAGAGCCATGGAGACCTAGTTCACTGGCACCTGGGGAGGTGTCGCTGCCCACCTTTGAAAGGTTCTTGTTTCGCCGGCTATTTGGGTTTGTGTGTATTCTAGAATGTCTCGTGAGTTCATCCAGACGAGAAAACTTCTTGTTGCACCCAGGAAATGAGCAAGAATGAGGTTTTTCGCCCGTGTGAGTTCTAATGTGCCGGGTCTGATGTTCCAACCGATGGAAAGCCTTGTCGCACATAGGACATTTGTAAGGTCTTGTAGCCACGTCTTTCCTCTTGGGTTCTGCATTTGAAAACATGGCTCAGGAATTTTTTTGGATGACAAGAAAGATAAATCTATGTTAGGAAAATGATGAAATGAAGTGAGTGGAAAAGGGATGGGTCCGAAATCTTGCACTACCGCGACGGCTGGGGGTGAAAAGTGGGGCGGGGTGGATTCTGAAACCGCTGGGGTAAAGCGATACTTCTAAATTAGAAAAAAAAAAATTCTAGCGTGGAGCAAGTCAAAGAGCACTCGGGCTAAGTGAGGCGCCAGATGTCAGAAAATCTCCGGGAGGGTATGTCAAGTAAAAGTACTTGTTTGATAAATGTGTCAGGGAACTCAACCAAGCTAAAGGCGTGAGAAAAAAAAATATGGGGTAAGGGAGGAAAAAAAACTTCTCCAGAATCCTGATGGATTTCGCACAATGAGCGTTTGAGGAGAAGCGGAGAAAATCACGCTGTGGACCTGCACATTGCTTGGTCCGACGAGCCCTGGTGGTGGTCATGGGGAGGGGCATCAAAACACAAGACTGGACTTGTGAATATCCATGTAAAAGTATTCTTTTTCGAGAAATGAGCCCTGGTAATTTAGATCCCGAATATTCATTGCACTTGTGTGTTTCTTTGCTCACCAAACATCCCTGCTCGCGTATTTCCCTCTAAGCTTTGAAACCAATGTGCATGCTTGAGTTGATTTCTTTTTTGCTGATTTTTGCTTTGGTCCCCCGCAGTCCGAATATGTTCAATTTCTCCTTCACTTTTCTTTTTTTTTTTTGCTTTGTCGACCCGCGCACACAAGCCACCCGAAGTTGGCGGATCTTATGTAAACCTGACTAAGCTGAGGAATCCGCTTGAATTAAATTGGGGTCAAGAAAGGAAACGCCATGAGTTTGAAAAATAAATGCACCATAAGGAATGAGAAAATGAGAAAACGACCAATTCGGAGATCGAGTGTTTAGCAAGGTAGATGAAGAAGACAGCGTACCTGCATGTGCCAGTCATGAGTAGTCATGAGTAGTTTGTAGTTATGCTGAGTGGAAATGGGGAAAATTAAGCAAACAAACTCAAGGGATGACAGCTCAATAACGATAACTTATCGCCAATTACCTAAAGGTCGACCATCTTCCGGATAGGGTGAAGCCACGCGCGGCTTTCCCCGGACAACAGCCTACCTATCACTATGTAGGACCACCGCGGTAACTTTCCGCCCACTGTTTTGGTCTGTTTGAATATCGCGCCGTGCGTGCACACGAAAAACGTGGGGGAAATTGTCAAAATATCCTCGCAGTCAAATGGCAGTGTTAGTGCGCTCCCAAACCACTGTGAAACAATGTTCACTTGAATTCCAGACAGATGCTGTGATTTGCTGTGATTTTGTCAGTTTTTTGATTGTTGCAATTTGTTGCATATTTCAATCTGGTTTTCTTCTGTTTTCCTGCGTTGTGTCCTCCTCTGTCCTATGGCCAAAATAGAGTCTGTAGCTTGGTGTGGAACCCGCTCACTCCATCTGAATGGTGACTGAAATTGTTGTGTTTGACAAACTTTGCCCTTACTTGAATAGTCTTTAAGTAATTTTGAGTTCTTCTCTGGTGTTTTTTGTTATTGTTATAACTTTTGGCTCAGTATTCGCTCATTTTTCATTTTTGATTTTCAGGAAATTTACCAAAATACAGCCAATTTTCAAATTTCATAAATTTCATCTCCCAACCAACGAAATTTCAAAATGATAAAACTGTCACGCAAAAAACACCCTTTGATTAAATCGATACACCGATCATTGCAAAGATTACAAAGATATAAAAAGACATGCCCGAGAAAGAAAAAGAAAGATTGAGCAAAAATTCACTTGGTTGTACTAATTTATTAATTAATAAAAAGTCTATGGGCGGCCGCCCTTTATATACCCCCAAGGTGCGTGGGCGGCTGCGAAACGGGTCACGCAATATAAACATACAAAGAAATTCGCTTTTGTACCCCTAAAATGCTGTTTCAAGATCACTTTCCAGTAGTAATTTCTTTTTTCTTCTTTTTAGTTTAGTGCTAAGAATGTTCTATTGCGCGATTTACAGCCGTCTTTGTGACTTTACCCGCCAGGTATTTAAACCATCTGTTTTTTCCAATCCCCTAATTTTTTATCCTCTTTAATTCTTTTTTTGCAACAACAAAGCTCATTTTGAATTTCTCCTACTTGTCTAACAAATTCGCCGATTGCAAAGAAAAAATTGCACTCCCAACAGAAATAAAGCTAATTTAATAAGTAATTGCCAAAAAAAAAGGGTTATATATATCAGTTGATATTCCAGTCTAATAATGTCTACGACTCAAAAATCACTGGCGTCGTCGCCACAATTATCCGCTGTAACGGTCAGCGAGAACAACAAGGAAAACGAGTTTCCCTTGGAAAAGGTGCCTCAGTTGAAAAACACCCCGGGCGAACTCAAGCTGAAGATCCCCACCGAAACCAGTAAGCGCAGACCTTCTTCTTGCATGTTTGTCGCTAGTCTTCGGTCAACGTGCTCAGATGACGAGCTTTGCCGCTCTGTGACACGCCACTTTGAGGTCTATGGCGAGTTGGCATCGGTGAAAGTCTTGAGAGATCCCATGAACCGCCCCTATGCTTTTGTGCAATACACCAATGATCGTGATTGCAAACAAGCCATCAAGATGGGCCACAATTCGGAGTTGGACGGCCGCAAATTACGGTGCGAGGCGGCGAAAGTGAACCGTACCTTGTTTATCTCCTCTTTCAGAGAGACAAGAAAGAGCGATTTACAGAGGTTGGTATGCGACTTTGGCGAGACCGAATTGATTGCCCCCAGCTCCCATACTGGGCGGGTGATTGACACATCTTCTCCGGATTCAAGCTTCAATTGGTTTGTCAAGTTTTCCTACCGAGATGATGCTATCAGGGCGTTTGCAAGCTTGTCAGATAACGATGAATATCACGTAGAATGGGCGCAAAACATCGATGATGTTGCAGTGAAAGCAAGCCAGTTTGATAAGTTTTCCATCTTCATTGGGCAGTTGCCTCAGCCAGTCACAGAGGCTGATATCAGGTACCACTTTTCGTCTCATGGCACCATCAAGGAAGTTTCGATTATCCACAAGCTGTTTTCAACCTTTGCGTTTGTGACCTTCGCAGAGGAAGCGGCGGCGGCCAGCGCAGTTGCTCGTGACAACCATTCAATGTTCATGAATAAGACTATTCATGTCCAGTATCGAGAACTCACCAGCAAAGCAAATTCAAGAATCCTTCTCTCCCCACGGATTCCCGTTGCTTTAGCGCCTCCCCCAATTCACTTGAAGAGATTTTCGAACTCTGTTGCAAGATGGCCCGCGAGTGCCCGGCCCAATCAGTATGATATTTATTCTGGCAGCCTCAAGCAACCAGCGATTGACCAGAGCAACATGACATATTCGCAGGAGTATTATCTTAAGGAGGCGAGTACCGAGAGAGATTACCAGGCATCAGTTCCGCGATTCAGAGAAACCCGAAAGGTGTCTCCGCAAAATCCTGTGTCAGATCAGAATAGTATATACTATTTGATTCCGAGTGCTAGGCCCAAAAACTAGATTTGAGTGAGCAGGTGCGCGCGCAATTGCACACTCGCGTTATCTATGGATCCAACCACTCTGTGTCAAAGCAGTTTTCGTTAGCAGTGATAACCCCCCGTTTTTTTAAAAGTAAAGATTAAAGTTTTCAAGATGCACAGCTTTATGTTATCCGAGTTGACAAATGCCATGAGTGGAGGGGTTAACCCAAAGGGGTTTCGCGTGTCTCTCACCAAAGAAAAGCTATCGCAGCTTAGTGTGGCCAAGAGCCATTCCATCTATGAGCTCCCGATGGACGAGGCCGCCATGAATACGCGGCCGTGGAGAAATCTGCCGAAATACTTTACTCAGGTCCTCATATCGACCGTTGCTTTGGTGAAGATGAGTGCCCATGCCAAATCTGGCGGGTCCATTGAGGTCATGGGCATGCTCACGGGAAAAGTCGTCCGCAACCTGTTTATTGTCATGGATGTGTATTCGCTACCGGTGGAGGGAACGGAGACCAGAGTAAATGCACAAAACGAGGCCTACGAATATATGGTGCAGTATCTCGACAATCTCAAAGAGGTCAAGCCAAAGGATAGCATTTTGGGCTGGTATCATTCTCATCCTGGCTACGGGTGCTGGTTGAGTGGCATTGACGTGGCAACACAAAGCCTTAACCAGAACTTCCAGGATCCGTACTTGGCCATTGTTGTAGACCCTGCACGCACGCTGACCCAAGGGAAAGTGGACATCGGAGCGTTCAGAACTTTCCCCGTTGGATATGTAGATGACACCAAGAAGAGGGAGAAAGACGCAGATAGTGCCAAGGGAGATAAAGGAAATGCCCAGGATATGGGAGCGCATTCGGACCAGTACTACCTGCTAGACATCAAGCTCTTTAAAGGTCCGCAGGATGACGAGATTGTGAACAGCATTCTAGACAAGTCGTGGGTTTCAGGGATGGTGCAGAACACGGCGTGCGTCAAAAACTACGAAGAAAAAGTGGCACAGAACATCGAGTGTGCAATGAAGGTGGCCCCAGTGGCAAGTGTGCGCAACGAGACGAATGGTATCAATATATACGAGCGACTTTTTGAGCGAATCGTGTCGATGCATGGCACAAGGGAGAAGTCGTCAGGAACCTCGACGGATCCTCAAACCGAGGCGAGCGACCGGCTGTCAACAATCGACGGATTTGGCAGGTACATCAACGAGCAAAACTTTGATGACGTTCTCGATGTTGAGGCCGAACAAGGTGACGCCGAGGGCGGTAGAGGCGAAGAGGATTTCGACGTGGAGGAGGACGACAATTTCGATGCGGCGGAGGAGGCCGACGTAGATGCAGATAACGACACCGAAAGCCGGATCGGACTCGAAGAAAACGAAGACGAAGACGACGCCCAGAGTGTGCGGACCAGAGAGCCAGGGGAGACCATGGGCATGGGCCACGATTCCGACGAGGTGTCTTCACGCAACGCACTGGAGCCAGGGCAACCTGAAGACATGAGTCTTTTTGAAGAGTATGAAGCAGGCCCGGGCGTGAGTGACGAAAGCCAGAAGAAAGGCCTCAAGCGGAATCTCCGCACGTCTTCGGAGGAGTCCAAGTCGTATGTTCCCTTTGGCAAAAGCGTGCGTGAACACCGCAAACGGTTTGCAGCAGGCGATCTCGGCAGTGCTGTTGACAACGAGTTGAAGCACAAAATGCAGAGTCTCCAGCTTGACCTCCAGCGCCACGTGAAGGATGCTAAAAGCATAGGCCAGGCCGAGCTTCTCAGGCTTTCTGCCCGAAGAGCACAGCACCGTGTATTTGGCCAACAAAAGTGGCAGGTGTAGAGTGGGTGTGAACCAGGAAGTGATGCCTGGTGAATTAAGAGAAGATGTGATCATACTGGGGTGAGGTTTGTGGGTGAACTCTCGGTGGAGGTTTGACATGGAAATCTAACCCAGACTGGCAGAAGAGGCTCGTTTGTCACTTTGGGTATGCATCAGTCTCAGCATGTCTGCAACTGAAAATCGTTCTAATTGATGGAAGCACGGCTAAGACGCGTCCTGTCATTCGTTGTCAGTGATGTGTTTCTGCGGTCCGATAAACCCACAACATAATTCCGTGGCAGGAAAATGCGTTGATTCAAATGCTGTGGTTTTCTGTGAAGCTTGTGGGTGTCGACGAGTTCCTTCAATAAATATATGTGTTAAACATAACGACGGGTTGATGGACGAGTCTACACATGAAGTTTCCTTCTCAGACATAAACTTATTGATGTTGTAAATTGCTGATTTTCCACTCCCCATTGAAAACTGGTTACTACTGGGTGTGTTGAAGAAACATGTGTTGAAGATATGACATTTGCTTTGGATCTGGCAGCAGACTAGACGAGGAACACCGCGTGCACGATTCCCAAGAGCCAACAAAGAGAAAGCAGACACGTGTTGTTGAAAAAACCCGCTTTAAGCAATTCATAGGCGAATGTCTTTATTTTGTGTGGTGGCCTTTCTAGAGGCAAAATCTTTCTCAATTGAAGCTATATCAGCAAGTGCCAAAATGTGCCGCACTATAAAGCAACACTCTACAAAGGGTAAAACCATTAGGCTGTCACGGATGTCACACTGGGAAACCGGGGGAATCATCTCCAGGACTCAGCTGAAAGCTAGGTTTAAGAATGCTTGAAGAATGCTTGAAGAATGCTTGAAGAATGCTTGAAGAATGCTTGAAGAATGCTTGAAGAATGCTTGAAGAATGCTTGAAGAATGCTTGAAGAATGCTTAAAGATTGCACATGACAAACTGGAGGGAACATCTTTTACGAGGAACCATGCTTGCACAAGTACAAGCGGATTTTTTGAAAGTGCCGTGTTTCTGCTTCTTTCTTTGTATTGGCAAACCCACCATCCAGAGTCCATCTTGGTACTGGGACATACATGGGACATACACTGGGACCCTTGGGACCTTGGGTTTGCAGCAGTTGCAGCAGTTATCACATTTGCAACTGCCATGCGTGTCGCGGCACGTGACCGTGTCGATGTCGCGGTGGCGCCGACGCAGCGAGCCACTCCTAAAAGGGTTGTCCGGTGTGTAACGCGGGTTGCTGGATCATAGTTCGCCAGGTTGCTGGGAAATGCCATGGGGATTTGTGGTCGGTTCGTTTCGAATACCACAATCAGCAGGTTGATTTCCAAGTTACGGAAATTCTCTCTTTTCTTTTGCATTCCAGAATTCCCAGTTTTTTTTTGTTATTGTGGGTTGTGATTTGTGATTTTTGTACTTTGCACTTTGTGATTTTGCATTTTGCTTTTGGTGATTTGTGATTTTTGCATTCTGTGATTTCTGTGATTTCTGCTTTGTGCTTTGTGATTGTGATTTCTGCTGTGCTGATTTTCTTTTTTTTTTTTTTTTTTCGCTGCCGTGCCGTGTCGTGAAGCCTCCATCGTGAGATTTGCTATTTACAGGTAGCACAGCGGGCATCGCACATCGTGAGTCGGGCTGTTCGAGACATTTTTTTTTTGGTGTTGCGGCACTAATAAAACGGGCATTTAAAAAAAATCACCGAATCAAAAAATCACCGGCATAAAAAAAAAGCACCCCGCGAGAATATTCCATTGATCAGGCCATGTCGAACCCATTAGTCGACCGGATTCTCAACAACCCCCTTACGTTCGTGTCAGCGAAAAACCCAGACAAAGAGGTCCAGACCATCAAATCATCAGGGTACATTGTGCTTAACTCATCGGCATCCCCCGCACAAGCAGCACACATGAAGATAACCAAAAAGACGGAAAAGCGTGAGGCCAAAAAGCCAAAGTCCATGGCCGAGGCCATCGCCGCGTACACGGGACGCAAGTACTTGACCAAGAACGAGAAGAAAAAGAAGCTCCGGGAAGAAACCAAGAAACAGGCTGCCCCATCGTCATCTGACGACGACACACAGTACGAGAGTGCGTCGGAGTTTCCTCTGGACGCGTCTTTCCAGGGTATCCGTGGATCCAGCGAAGACCTAGGCCAAAGCGATATCAGTGATGGTGACAGTGATGGTGAAAGTGACGACGGTGACAGTGAAGGTGACGACGGTGACAGTGCAGACAAATCTGATTCTGCGAACGTCGACGAGGATTTGGGAGAGATGGTGGGCGATGATGAAGATGCCGAAGACGATGTGGCCGAGGACGAAAGCTCGAGTGATCTGGAAAGTGCCCTCAGCAAGGTCTCTTCGGAGGAGCCACTCTCTGCACACCCAGACACGCCGTTGAACAGTGCAGGGGATGTGGATATGGAATCCGAAAGTGTCGAGGACGACGACTTTGTCGGGGGTAGTGATGAAAGTGGGAGTGACAGTGAGAGTGGGAGTGATGATGATAGTGGCAGTGAGAGTGGGAGTGATGATGGAAGTGGCAGTGGAAGTGGCAGTGAAACTAATGGCGAAGGTGATGGCGAAGGTAACAATGTCGCAGAGGAAGGCGAATTCCAAACCGACCAAACCACCAATACCACGAAAACCACGCAAACCACGAAAACCACCAAAGAACATACGGAAGCCCCTCCCCTCCCCTCCCCTTCCGCAAACAGCACCAACAACGACGAGGACGACGATAGCATATGCCAGAGCAACCAAGACAGGCTCCAGTTGAAAAAGGATCTCTTGCGAGACATGGAAAAACCGCTCTCGGACGACTCCTCAGCAGGTCAAGCGGGCACCACCCCAAACGGGTCTAGCCTCACCAAGGATTCGGTGGCCGCCACCCACTACACGCTTGCGGAAACCGAAGAATCGCCAGTGTCGGGCCGCATCACCAGGAAATGGACCAAGCAGTTCAAGGATGCCAAGCCCATGGGCCTCTTGAACTTTGGCGTCACGTGCTACATGAACCTGGCCATCCAGATCATGGTGCACATCCCCGCCATCCAGCATTACTTGGTCGAGGTGATACAAGGAAAGCACCACGAGCTCAAGCCAAGGTCAGTCACGCACACATTTGCCGAGTTGGCGCTCCGAATGTGGGGTCTTGGGTCGCCCAAGAAGGGCAGCCCACGCAAGTACATCAACCCCAAGAAGATGGTACAGAGGCTCGACGACATCAACTGCATGATGAGCGAATGGCAACAAGAAGACTCGCACGAGTACTTCATGAGCTTGATGTCGCGGCTCCAGGAGGACAGCACGCCCAAGGGCAAGAAGTTGAACCAGTCGGTTGTGTACGACATTTTCGGCGGCCTTCTTGACCAGGAGGTCATCTGCCAGGAGTGCAACACCAGCAGCATCACCAAGCAGGAGTTCTACGACTTGTCGTTGGGGCTCAACAAGAAACGCACGCGGTCCAACGATGGCATCGACGCCCCCTTGGAAGAGCTCAAGGTCAACGCCAACAAGTACACCATCGAGAAGTCGCTCCGCGATTTCTTCAGCACCGAAACCATCCGCATCGACAAGGGCGACGCGTCGTCGGGGTACTACTGTGAAAAATGCAAGAAACGCACCGTGGCCACGAAAAAGTCCGTCATCGAGAAGAGCCCGCACACGCTCATGGTCCATCTCAAGAGGTTTAAGTTCAACGGCAACTCGTCGCTGAAGGTCAAGCAGCCCATCCACTACCTGAAGTTCTTGGACTTGGGTCCATACAGCAAGACGCAGGATTCGCTCAAGTACCAGCTTATGGGCGTGATAGTGCACGAGGGAAGATCCATTCTGTCGGGACACTATGTTGCACACTGTTACCAGCCTGACGGCACGTGGTCCACATACGACGACGAATACATCAACAAGATCGACGAGGCTACGGCCTTGAGCGACCCTTCGGCCTACTGTTTGGTGTACATGAAGTTGGAGGAGAAATCCCGCAAGAGAGCAAAGAGTGCTAACGGAAACGGCAAGCGGGCCAAGACTAACTAGTGGCTAACACGCATGGCATTTTTTTACTACCGGGCGCCATCTTTGGGTCGATGGACCCGATTCATTTCATTTCCTTTGTCTGGCACCAGACGGGGACTCTGC
>JAJMIV010000194.1:0-20341 GCA_030563445.1 Metschnikowia gruessii
TATAGGGAGAAAGGATGGTATGTATGTCACGTGATATGGAACATCCCCGAGTGGTGTCGGTTATATTGGATCAATGTATTAACTTTGAGTTTTGAACAGTTGTGATTGAAAGAGGAAGAATTATTGTATGCGAAGGATGTCTTAGGGTTGATTTATGCTGGAATAATTAAATGGCTTTTGAGGGTCTCCAGGCCGTTCAAATGTGCGATCGCTCAAGGGAGATTAAGTTTGCCATGTCTCCCTCCTATTTAAATAGCACGCACTCATTGAGCCAAAAGAGGATAATGCGTGAGCGAGTTGAAAATTATACAAGACTATTTTTGTGAATTACTTGTATATTAATTTTTGTTTTCTTGGTATAAATGTGCGTGGCCGCCAAAATCATTACTAAATTTTGCAGTCACCTTTCTATGAGGATATATACATACAAGCCTCCGCATCTGCTTGGGCATAAACCCAATAAAAATACCTTTGATATCGCATGCCAACTATATGAAATCGCTGATTCAAATGTTGTGGGGTGTAAAAATACACTATATAAATCACATGGCTCTCGCTTCGGAAATTCAACGACTGCCCAACGGCAATGTGGCCAGTAAGTTGGTAATTCACCATGCTCACACAAAGGTTTCGTTTTTATTCCGAGCCGTCACTTTTTTTCATGTTTTTTTTTTTTTCACGATTTTTGCCAAACTAAGAGTATGAAAATCAGAGGAAAAGACGTAAGACCCGCTTCTTTAAATTTCTTAGGATGATTTCAGTGGATATGATGCGCCTTTCTTTCGGTTAAAGGTGCCAGTAGTTTCAAAATTACGGTTTGCAGCCAATGTCACCACTTAATAGGACTCACTCCCCATGGGGGAAGCTCCCTAAAAGAGACTACAGGGTCAACCACATATTGTACAAAATTTATGGTCACAGGTTACAAACCCCTAGAAAAATTTTGCGATTGCAGAAGCCACGATCAAGCGTCATGGGGCTTTTACATCACCTTTTCGAATTCCTTTAAAAGATTCTGCATGCATTGCAGAAGAGGCTCGTTAAGCTCAAAGGAGTTGTGGTAGGAGGTCAACACACACACGCCCAGCATGAACCTTTCGCTGGGGTAATAATCAATAAAGGCCTCTAACGTATCCAGCGACATATTATTGGGGATTGGCGTAGGAAATACTAGCTGTTGTGGGTCGGTACTTCCGTTTGCCGAATCATTCTTCCATCTATCTATGATTGCTGTGTTAGTTGGGTCGTTGAAGAAGTTATGGAAATCCCATCTCTGAGGGCTGTTCCATGTGACAAAGAGACCAGCGTTGCATAGTTTCCTGCAAGAAATAAACATTCTAAGATTTCTACGTTTAAACGCCTCGGCAGTTTGGTGACTGAGAGCCTCGAGCAATTCGTTGTACGTTTTCGGAGTTTTATAACTCGTGATACACATCAAAAGGCCCAAGTCAGTTGTTGAATTATCCTCTTCTTGAAAGCGCTTGGCAAACTCTTTTGCAATGCTATTATCTTCGGCACGCTTGGCAACTTTTTCATCCGCAAGATAGTCGGTTTTCCATATCCCTGTTTCCACTGCTTGCTTGCGGACTTCTAGTTTCATTCTTTTGACATACATTGAATCACTAGATGGCGGGCGGTACGCCAAAGTGCGCAGTTGTAGATCTTTCTTTCGAAAACAAAGAAGTGTGAGTCTCAGATAGTACGCTTCGGGTATAGGCGGCAAATTCATTTCGTTTTGAAGTAGTAGGTTTTCCCAATCTGCTTGGTATTTCTGGATCCGGCTGTTTGGCACACGCATGTCTTCAGTTATGGCTTTGTCACCGTATATTGTTTTGAATCTTTTGACCAAGGATTTACATGCTGGAGAGCGGCGGATTGATGTTTCGCTCAGGTAATGTTCTTTGAACCACGACAAAAACTGCTCAAAATACGGCGTACAAGTCATGGGGTTCGGAGGGTCAACATCATGATTTGTAGTATCACCGGGCATGATGTGCAGTATACTTCGTGAAAGCGAGATATGCAAATTTTTAGTTTCTAGAGGGGTAAAGCTTCGACACTCACTATGTTTTTTATTGTTTATGAGCCCCGTGTCATCGGATGTATCTGGAATCCGGGGTTTATCGCGATATCAAGTCGTTCAATATGAGCATCACGTGATTTACACTTGAAACACAGGTGCACCGTATTAGGGGATGTAAGTTGAGTTTGAATTTATTAGAAACATGTGTTTTCAAACAGAATGATCGTGTAAGAAAGGTAAATGTTGGAAGTTTAGGAAGTGGAAGGGCTATGCGATTATCACCGGCAAATATTCCTTCCCCAATTTACCCTCGCTGTACCCTCGCTGTACCCTCACTAATTTGATCTTGCTGGTGGGACACGAATACGAGGAAGAGCCTTTGGTATGTACATATCTTATGTGTTAACCATACACTTACTAATAGTTCAGCAATGTCGAATTCAATATAGATCGGGTGGCATGTATTTTTCTATCTGAGACTTAGGGGCGGATTCATTCTAGGGGAAATTCTTCCACGGGTTTCGCTGACCACCTGGCCAATTTTCGCAGCCACTTCTCTACATTATAATTGATGCGAATAGAGACAATAAATTCTCAGAACATGTACTGCATTATTTAATTCCATGGATTATGGGTGTATTTGTTCTGAATTTCCCGAGTTACCCAATATGTAGTTACAGATGAACACATATTTTTTAGTGGCCCCACATTCCAAACCTTTATTTTCTGCTGTCTAGTACCACTACTCAAACGAGGAGGATTAAACTCGAGCCAGAACACCATCATATCCGATAGATAAGGGTATATCTCTAATGAGATCAAATGAACTCTTTCAAAAAGTCTCGGGTGATCACACCCTGAAATTTGAGCCACCCCATTGTAATAATTCGTGATTTAATTCTCAAAAGTTTAAGAAGAATGTTTAACTTCTACATAACCTGCAGGTTCGCTTGAATATGTTCCATGGCTTCGACGACGGTCTTTCCGTCTCTTTTGGCATACTTTAAGGCAGATAAGATGTACACGTTCAGCGTGAATCTACTACTCTGATAGTAACCAACAAACGTCTCCATCACATCCTGCGTAAGGTTGTTGGGAAGCGCAGTAGGGAAAGATAAGTTCTGAGACGTGCCGTTGGGATTGGCTGACTCCTTTCTCCAGTTTTCGATGATTCTTTTGTTCATGGGACTGTTGTAGAAGACGTCAAAAGCCGTTTTTTGGTCGTTGTTCCAAGACACAAAGAGGGCAGCAGTGCTTAAGTTTTTGCATCTAATAAACATCTTGAGATTTCTATGGTCAAACGCCATCGTTGCGAGGTTCCTGAGGATATTGAGCAACTGGTCAAATGTCTTTGGTTTCTTGATTTCGTCGATGCACATCAAGAAGGTCACGTCAGTTTCAGGGCCGTCTTGGTCCCGGAAACGTTGGGCATAGAGGGCCTCGATGATTTCATCAGTGATAGAATCAGTACTTTTGCCGTTGGTTCCTGGCTCCTCGTCAAATGCACCTTCGTCGACGACTTGTTTGCACGATTCTCCGGTGGCTCTTTTAATGTAAATGGATCCGATATATGGCTTGGTGTATTTGTCCAAAGAGTGCTGCAATTCTTCGTCTCTGAAGGCAGAGTTAATGAGCTTCACCACGTACGCTTCAGGCACCGGAGGCAAACTGGTTTCGTTTTGAAGAAGCTTTTCCCATTCAGCCTGGTACTTCTGGATTTGCACATGCTTGATGCGCATGTTTTGAGATAATTTACCTGCGTAAATTTTCTTGAACTCCTGGGCCAAGGCTTTAGACGCTGGCGAAGGATTGTATGGCTTTTCACCAAGATACTGCTGTTTAAAATATTTCACCACCTTTTCAAGGTGTGGCGTAGGTGGGGCAACTCCATTAGTAGCTGACATTATGTTGTGTGTGTTGTTTATAGTTTTCTGGGTTTAAGTTTTCAATGAACGATCTAGTTCGTGATTTAGAATTTAGAAGAGCCGTTCTTTTACTTTCAAATATCTGCCCAACCCTTCGGTTTACTATGTAGGATATAGGTCCAAGGTGTAGGAGATGTAATGCTGGCCAATCATGGCAGTTATGGTCACGTGACTTGTTGGTGTCGGACTATGAAATTTCACAGGTGAAAGTTTCTCTGGTTTGATTGGGCGTAGCGGTTTGTGTTCATGGAGTTTGACGAGGCTTGCTTTGAAGCAGAATTTTTATTTATTCATAATATTAGACCAAATTTTTCAAGATGTGTAACAGTATTTGTCAAATAACTTTTTATGCGTAAGAAGGCCACGTGACGCGACGCGTCTCGTTTGGCTTTGACAATTCAGCCAGGCGTTCTACAAGAAACCGTTTGATGAAGAATGATAAATTTATGCCCCATGCTTTCAATATTGCTAACCCTATAGGTGAGTGTGTGGTTCACACAAATATAAAACATACAAACATACTTTCCGGTTTCATTATTGACAATGGGATAAGTCTTTCTGTGTGGGTAGTTAGAGGATGCCATAATATCGCATTATTGCATACGCTCGATTAGTCATTATGATAAACTTTTTACTTTTACCAGAACCAACTTATGCATATCAGGCAAAAAAAAAACCATAAGGGATAATACGGTCTCGCTACAATTTATGCTTTGTGGTAAGCGGACTTTAGTATTCTCTCCAAAATGCGTGTGCGTGAAATACATGACCAGCTCAGATCCTGATAAAATATCGTCGTTCACATGATCGTTTTTGAAAGTGTCAAATGCATGATTTTGTAATTTGAACTTGTTTTTTTACTATGATTAAACATAATCAATTAACAGGGAAAACAACTGGCTTTATATTCTGCATAAATAATTAAATCTCAGGTGTTAATGTTTTCTGTGGAACGGCAAATGAATTTAATTCTATTTCTTTACGAATAAAGCTCAGACCCCAACTAAAACTTGTTGATACTGTAGCCTTACAATTTGAATACTTCAAAAGTTATATCAGCTGTTTGACACAATAGTGATGCACTCAGAGAGACTCCCTTCCCCTTCTAAATGCAATTTGATGGCACCCAAGATTGTAGCATTCAACGTAAATCTGGAAGTCATGTAATATTCAGCAAACAGCTCCATTGTCTGCTGGTCCATCTCAATAGGGAAGCCTTGGGGGAATGTTAGATGCTTCAGCACCCCAACAGCGGATTCCTCTTTCCATTTGTCAATGATTGCCACATTCACTGGATCATCGAAGAATTTGTCGATCTCATATTTTTGAGTCGCACTCCACAAGACGTATATATTAGCAAGACACAACATTTGACAAGATTTATATACGTTTGACGTATCCCTCAGTTCATAATATTTGTTCATGTGACACCCAAGTAATGCAACAAATACGGCATATGTAGCGGGAAACTTGTTGTGGAGGATATCTTCCGCAATAACCATGTCGTAATATGGATCTTCTTCTTTTGGTACTGTACTGGATTGCCCATTGTTGCTGTTTCTTGCAGCAACTAACAGCTGGTATGATTTCTCGTACCGTTCATTTTCAGCAGCAGTAGCTAAGTGCACTTGTCGTACAGCCTCAAGGGCCCCTCTGTTAAGATACTTTGATCCCAAAAATGGGTCACAGTAGCTCTCAACTTGCTGCTTCAAAGTTTGGGCTTGGAATTCATAAACACACCCCATCAATTTGGAGACATATGCCTCTGGAATAGGTGGTAAAATAGTTTCATGGCGAAGAAATAATTTTTCCCATTCAGCTTGATATTCCTTCAACGCAATATCTTTATGGGCTTTAGGATCTTCCTGGACGAAGTCACTCAAATTAGGATCTTCATAAATCTCCACGAACCTTTCCAATAAGGGTAAAGCATCCCATAATTCACAGGGGGAAGCCGTCTTGCCCCTATTACCCTGAAACCATCTGAGGACCTGGACGAAATATGGGGTGGGATATATGGTCAGCTCTTGGTGTTTTGATTGAGTCATTCGGGGAAACTTTCAGGGAGTGAACCTAAAAAGAAAAAAATCACAACAAGCGCACCCAAAGACAAGGATAATATTATCCTTATATAACACTGGGAACCAACGCGTCTTGGATATATGCCTTCCTTTACCAGTGGTGTAAATTAGAAAGCTTGGCCGACAAATCAGTGGCCTATTGTTCTTATTCCACTTCGGAATGATCGTCCGGTGGCAAAATTAATTGAATGAAAGAATACATATTCGGATAATACATGCAAGTAGACCTTGCATATGTTGTAATTCTGTACGACCAGACAATGCGGACAGAATTAATTGTTCTCAGAGTAAAATGGTCTATTTGCCAAATTGCCCGAGTTAAAATTTCTCAAAACTTTCTTATTGTACAATGAGAAATAACGCGTATGAAGTATATATACCTTCTGCAGTAGTGATTTTCCATTCACGCTTGAAAGTTCAACTTGAACAAAGAATTGTTGTCTTTCGATTCACCTGAAGTTTTATGAAGGTAAAGAGCCTCAGGCAAAACAATACATACACCCAAGAAGGGTATTACTTTGGTCTAATTGTCCAATTAGCACATGTTTAACGCGTAGAACTATTTCATCTGATTTTACTCAAGGTAGTTTTCAGTTCAATTAACATGAGTCAATAGCCCTTTGGCAGGAACTCTTGTCAAGAAAACGCAGCAAAGAAACCTGCTCTTTTTAATATTACTGAAACCCTATGTGACTTCATCACAGTGGTCTTATTTATGGTGAATTTAACTATGTTATGGGACGCATTGATAATATTTTTGGGCAATATTAATACTATGTTATGATATTGGCGAGAATATAAGCTTTTTATAATATCAAGATCTCTCTTAAAGTGAAGTATGGTGCTTCTGGCAGTTTAAGATGACCTTTCCCAGATTAGAGCATTGGTCTCGCCATTGCGGGTATACAATTGCACCACAACTACTGGCCTCCTCATGTTTTCTCTCGATATCGAGTACAAATGGATTATCGTAGCTTTTCATGGCAAGAATTTTTACAAGCTTATTACTAATTGATACATAAAATTTCGGAGATCACTGTAACTTTGTCGTCTTCGAATCAATCAAGCCCTATAGGTTTGAGCCGGGCTTGGTGTACTCCTCAGGATTTAAAATCACATCGATTGCCCCAACATTCCTCGTCCACCTCGTTAGCATTATTATCACAATATCATTTCTCGACAATACTGTCAAGGCTGTGAAAGCCCCAGTTCTGTCCGCCCCAGTTCTGTCCATTTGTGGTACAATATGAGCGCCTGTTTTGAATTGCTGTATTCCAACATCTATTGAGCTAGTAAAAAGTAAACCGATTTATGGCTCTGGAATGATTCCTCTTGATTTTCTGAAGTAGCGAGAAATTAGCTGTCTTAATATTCGTATTCAATTATGAATTCTAATCTTAATATAGTACGCGCAAATAGCTGTCGACAACCAACACGGGCATTAATACATTGCAACATGTCTGTTCCAGATTTCTTTTCTACAATTCTTAACAGAACTTGGGAATAGAAATTTACAAGGCACGTATCTGGAATTACAAAGACCCGATCTTTCTCATAACCTTAGACTATGCACTCGACTTCTGTTTTGCGAGCATTTATTAGAGTTCATATAACCATGGCGAATAGGGCTCAGAACCCAGGTATATTCTGACTACTTTCATACTCCCAGAATCGCATTATAACCCCACAGTCAGTGTCTCCCCGCAAGACGTATACATTCAGAGATGGGTCCGTTTCCCTCTAAATGCAATTTTATGGCGGTCAAATATGAAACATTCATCTGAAGCCTGTCAGTCGTGTAAGCTTCAGCCAAAAGCTCCATTGTCTCTTGGTTCATATTATTCGGCAAACCTGTGGGGAATAATAGACGTTTCAGCGTCCCAAGAGCCGATGTCTTTTTCCATTTCCGAATGATTGCCTTGTTCACTCTATCATCGAAAAATGACTCGATAGCACGTTTTTGGGTCGGACTCCACAATAGGTACATACTACAAACAAGCAACATTTGGCATGATTTATGTATCTTGGAAGTGTTCTTCAGATCAGCTGTTTTGCTCACTTGACATTCAAGTAAGCGAATAAACGAATCAAATGTTTTGGGGCCCTTGGTGCTGACGAGGTCGCCGGCAATAACTATGTCGTAATATGGATCATCCTCTGGTGGTACCTCCCCGGATTCCTCCATGGTTCGATTTCTTATAGACAATAACCGCTCGTAAGATTCCTGGTACCTCTGCTGTTCAGCAACAGAAGCAACTTCCATTAGTCTTTCAGCTTCAAGTACCGCTCTGGTAAGATATTTCGTCCCAGCAAACGGTTCACAGTAGCTCTCAAACTGATCCCCCAACGATTCGCTTTGGAATTCCATAACGCATTCCATCAATCTTGAAACATACGCTTCAGGAATAGGCGGTAAATTAGTTTCTTGGTGAAGAAATAACTTTTCCCAATCTGCTTGATATTGCTTCCATGCAATATCCTTACCGGCCTTTTTGTCTTCCAGCATCAAATCAGTCAATGTAGGATCATCATAAAGCTCAGCGAACCTTTTCTTGAAACGTGCAGGTCCACAAATACCAACCAGAAAAGTAGTTCCCTGAAACCATTGAGACAACGTGAATAAACTGGGGTGTAGGATATAAGGTCAGATTTTGGTCATACAATTGACTCATTTCAGGCAGCTTGTGAAGGAGGAAATGCAGATCAATTCCAAGCTCGCACCCGATACGCGCGTTTTTATATATGAGTTGAAACCAACGCGACCTGAATAAAATTGTCACTGAATAGTCGTGTACGATAGAACGCATGTCTGATGAGTACCTCGTTGCACCTGAGAATGATCGTTCACTGGCAAAAGAAATTCACCGTAAGAGTCCATATTTGGAAAAGATATGTGTGTGATCCTTGTGAGTGTTGTAATTTTGTACGCCTACACAATGCTGGCTGAACTAATTCTCCTCAGCATAGAGCTCGTCATTTGACGTGATGCCGCATTTCAAAATTCCCAGTACATTATTAGGAGTCTCGACAATGTGAACGTAACGCGCCCCAAAAAGTTATATATTTATATAACCACCACGGGAATGAATTTAGAGTCACGCTGAAAATTAACGCTTAGACAATTGTTCTTATTGCAATATCCAGTAATGGCTGATCGGATTCGCAGTATAATACCCACCAATAATTCTTCCTCTTTCAATCACAACTGTTCAAAACTCAAAGTTTATACATTTATCCAATATAACCGAAACCACTCGGGGATGTTCCATATCACGTGACATACATACCATCCTTTCTCCCTATAGAAAAGAACCAGTCCGACTCTAGCCGTAAACAAATCCATTCTACACCATGGATACAGATGCTACAACAGATACTAATGCTGATTCTACAAACAAAACCATTACCGCTACAACCGAAATGGATGCTGCTAAATATATGATGGACACGCCATACTTTGACCAGGTCTTTCCGTGGTTCAAAGAACAGTTTCTGAAAGAGCAGACCATTCAACGCTCCCCCGCAGGAAAAGCCTTGACCAAAAGATTCAAAAAGATTTACGCCAACAAACACTTATCTAAAGACATGTTTGAGCCAAACAGCCAGATCAAGAAGTACCAAGCCGATTGGGAGCATCTATTTCTTCAGAACGAAGAGTGCATGCCACCTATACCAGAAGCGTACTTTTTGAAACTTTCGATCATGGGTGCTAAAGATAAGGGGTTACAGGCCTGCTTGGATCAATGCATGTCTATAAGTTCTACGACCAGGTATGTGACAAGAACTTTTCAGGGACTTTGCAGTCAAGTGACAGAAAAAAAGTCCGCGCAAAAGACCTATGATGAAATCCTCGCAAACAATTTCGCCAAGAAGTGCCAAGAAGAAGATAACTTCGAGACTGATCTCAACCTTTTGATGAGTATGGTCCGACTCAAAACGCCAAAATCCTTCAATGACTTGATTGAGGATCTTAAGCACCAATCAGCCGAGGCCTTTAAACGTATGAACCTTAAGATGTTTATTACGTGCAGAAACCTAAGTAACGCTGGTCTTTTTGTCACATGGGAAGACTCCGAAAGATTGGATATGCATAACTTCCTCAACGACCCAACCAACAAAGCAATCATAGATAGATGGACACGCGGGTCACAAAACGGCACCGGGGAACCGCAAAAGCTATCGTTTCCTTCTCCTCCCCCGAACAACATCTCGCCCGAAACCTTGGAGTCGTTTATTGGATATTTCTGTACCAAAAGGTTTGCGCAGGACTTGTTTATTTTGAGTGCTGTTGAGGATTCAATTACGTCCGGTCGATCCATTGGTCACTGCTTGAAGATTGCCAAAGAAACTATGGAAAGCATGATGTAACAACACACTCAGGAGGTGGATATTTTCTACACCCAGCTACGGAATTATCGCTATTATTTTGAAACTGTGGTCATTGAAGCAAATCCTTTATTATCCATTACTTCTAAGGAGGATTGGAAATGCATGCTAGCGCTTTCTGTCTAGTGTCTTCCGGAAGCGGAGTTGCACCTTTTGATGCGATAAAATGGTTCACCACAAACCTTGTGAACAGGGACATCTTCAGCTGTTTCATGGCACCCTGTTAACAGACTTTTGGTTATTACATTTTACATATCTGATACCATGAAGCGACTAGTCAGAGACCAAATGAAACATCCCTACAAATGTGATAAGAAGCAGCTGCCTCATGGACATGTTGACATCCGACAGTGGGGAAAATATGTCTAACTTTGAAAAGTCCTCAACGCCATTTCATCAAGGCACTCATATGAGAAATTCTTCATTGTTGAAGAAAAGCAATACTATAAGACTGAAACAAACAGACTTATGCTCGTGGTTCTTTACATATACAATGCGGGTTTCATTGGTCTTTTCTCTTTCTTGGCCTATACAAACGCAAGTTTTCAATGCTCTTCGTTACTTTGAAGGACAGCCAACAATTTCTGTGACCTGCGCTGAAATTTTGACCAGATGCATATTTCCTTAACCTATCAAGCCATGTGAATGATTCAAAAGATACACGAAACATGGGCTACTTCAAAAAAGTGAGTGTTGTAGTGCCCCCATGACAATAAAATGAGAGTAAAATATATAGTTAGCCATGCAAGTTGCTCGGAGTACTGCCTTACCTGAAACTGAATATATCAGTTGGTAGTAAATGTTAATCAAAGATGAATAGATTCATACAAGCAGAGAGATTTCAAACAGCTCAAATGTGTCAGCAATTAACCCATTCATATAGCTACTTAACGTGGAAGCCCGAAGAAAAGCAGCTATTCGATAAATTCTTCAAGCAACTAGTTAATTCAAAAATCCTTACTAGTTGAGGACTTAAAAGATCGGATCAATTTGGAAATCCTAACCCATTGAATTTCCCGACTGGTTACCCCCATGATCTTGTCGAAGACAATATGAAAGTGTTTGCTGATTATTACGACACCGATATATTCGGAGAGTATACTCCTATATTATCTTCTATTCATTAAGCCTTTCAAAGGTTTACAGGGCGGAAATCTGTTGTAGGGATTCAAACTTGAACCGTCTATATCAAGTTTATGAACTGTGATGTTGAATATTAGTGATCCTACTGAAACACATGTGAGTGGGGTAAGAGAACAGCGCCGAGTCTTTGGGGTCTATTGTTCTTTTATTTGATTTTTTTTATTAGCTACAATATTCCCTCACGTTCCCCACTGTGGTTTTGTAAAATACGTATGCAAATGATTGCATTATCTAAGGGTGAAAGTCATTTTCTAGGCTTGGGTGGTATTTCCAGCTATCGCGGCTCTCACATATATCGGCTCAACCCGTTTACCAAAACAATAAAATTCCATATACACTAATAAAGAGCTGATCACTGCTCAGAATACTTTGTACTTGAATATAGCATCAAATGTAATTTCATCCTGTAGGTTACAAGGATTCTCGAACTACTATACTACTTGCGTAAATCGACTTTATCACGTAAATAGCTCGTTTGTGACCGATACGCTTTCATTGCTTGTGCATAGATAATACAGCTAAATAATATTATTATAATGCGCGGATGCTTAAGTGAAGATTTTTTGTTCGCAGTTTCCCGGATGAAGGGCTTTCTTTCCATCCTGCTGTAGGACCCTAGGTAGTATGTTAACTTGAGAAAGCAAAGAGATATAATTCCCCAAAACGACGAGACTAAAACAATAGACGAAATGTGGCATTTGTAGAAATATTACTGTTTGAATTTCTCAGTAACAGTATCCTAAAGCCATCCATGTGTAACATTGTTTTGGTAGAAGTAACCTTTCTAGTTCAAACATGTTTCACGGTGCAATCTGCAATGGACTGATGCACGCCACCGTATGGCCCAAACGTTTAAAATGTTTTGGAATGGATGTATCAAAGCACAATGGCTCTCTTAATGCTCTGTGGGAAGAATATGAACCCTTTATATATATGTAGGTATGTATGGCATATGACGATATCCCGATATGTACTCTCCTATCATTTACTTGAAACATAGGCTTAAAGTGATTAATTCTTTAAGATAGGTTACAACCAAAGATTACCGCGATACTAAGGGTGCGATTGATATTTTCTTGGCGACATAGTCGGTCAATCTGTAGGGGTTTGTTTCTTTTTCATTATTGTTTTTGAAACTTTTGTTGGCTCTGAGAAGCATCAGTCAATGCCACTACTGACATTAATGCAACATCTTTTTGGCCTTTGCGCAGTAAAGTCAGAAACACCAAACTACTGAGCATAAATACTTTCACACCCTGAGTAATTTCATCATCTATTATGAATATCTTTGTTCAACAATGGCCTAATCGAAAATCTCTAATTATGTGGGGTCTACTAGATCCGACCTTTTCTTCGATATACCCTTGGACAATAAGAGCTTTAAATGATCTTTTTGTATCACGATGTGCGTAAAACAAGCACATGTCCTTAATATAAGCATTTCATTATTTGGATTAAGACAAAGCTGCAGACGATTATCTCATACTGCTGCTTTAGTCTTTTCAGAAATCATACATCAATATTCAGTAGGGACTCTTACTTACTGTTTGGTACTGTAATTAATGGAAGATGATTAGCTAAATTCCAGTAGAACAATGAAATTTGCAGACGAGTCCGTCAAAAATTTGCCTCCATCATATATAAACTGGGTTTCGCTAGCACTCTCTACGACATTTACCATCAAAATATCACTACAATGTATTCTAAGGCCACAACTACTACTCTCGACTATCTCCTGGTGCTCAGTTGGTTTACAACATACTCTCATCATAGCCAAGCAGAGTCTCCATCATCAAATATCTTGGAAATGAGCCGTCAGTTTGAAAGCATTTACGACGACCCTCATTTAAAGAGCAGCGGCCAGAACGACACTAACTCACAGACCCGCCGGTTAAAAAGATATCAAATTGAATGGGAATCGTTGTTTCTGCGGGGCGTCAAATGCTTACCACCTATTCCGGAAGCCTATTTCACGAAGCTTTTATTTTCTGTCTTATTAGATAAACAGCTTGTTCATCAACTCGACAAATATGGCGAGCCATATCTTGACTCAAAGTACCATCTTAGAGCTTTAAGCGATGTTCAAAAACTATTTCTGATAGAAGCATGCTGCGAAGAAGACACAGGTGCAATGTTGGATGAGCTCTTGGAAATGAGCAATTCAAAAACCTATCCCGAAGCCGAGACTCTTGACCCGGATTATTCTTGCTATCAGAGAATTATTGCAAAGGCCCATCCAGGCTCAATTTTTGAGGTATTCATCCGGATCAATGAAACAAGGTCAGAGGCCCTCAAAAAGGGTGACTTCAAGACTGTCCGCAGCTGTTTAAATCTCGCCCACTCTCTTATTTACGTACTGTGGAGCGTGGAAGAAAGGGCGGCGTTTGACACGTTTTACAACGATCCGGTCAATTCAAGTGTTATAAAAGCCTGGGAGAAAAATAAATCCGATCAATTCGGGAACCAGAATGCTTTATTTTTTCCCTCAGAGTACCCCAATAGGATCACTGAAGATTCTATGAAGGCATTCATTGGTTATTATATGACAGATAATTTCAAAGATAATTGCAATGCTCTAGATGATTGCAGACAATGCTTCGAATCTATCAAGAAGAAATCTTTTGACTAATGAAGGAGCCCAGTCTCGATATTTCTCTAATAAGATATTGTATCGATGTGCCAATTGATGAGAATGTTAACTGAACTTTTCGATTTTGTCTTGTCAGATGTGTATATTATTCCCAAAATCATGTTTTTTTTCTCTAAATTATCGGTTCCCTGAATGGAGCGAAGCACCTGATAAACTACTTTGGGCTATTTTGATCGTTTAAATATGTTGAATCTTGCCGTTATTGGGATCGATATTTTGATTTACTTCCTATAAGTTATATCTTGTCACAGAACTTTCACATGCATCACAATAACTGCATTAGATAAATAATCATTGGCCTCTGCTTGAATGATGGGTGGATAAGTGCACCATTTTAATAGTCCACATATTAAGCAAATGACTACAACACAGCATATTATGACTCTAATTGTGACTTTATATCCATTCCGGTTTTGAAAAGGCCCACATTCACCAGTTCCAGAGATCACTGTATTTGATGAACTATGTCTCAGGATTTTGCCCTGTTAGTCTTTCTGTACTGACGTATTATGTCGTTGAGGGACGTTAACATGGCTATCCAATACGGATACATCTTACTGGGATACAATAAATAAAAAAATAAAAAGATAATAATAAGAAACAATATTAAAACCACTATTGTTCCAAAGTAGCAAAGTAATTGTAAAGATGGAGCCCTATTTGTGGAGCCCAGTGTCACTAGAACAATGGCAGATGAGAGCTTGCCGCCCAAATATTTACTCAGAGAGCAGCTTATATCACCTCGAATGCCCCAGATTTTGGTGTACACTCAACCGATTTTTTTGGAAAGAAAAGTTTATCTTTGTAACTCCGAGCTATTCTTTTTTTTAAAGAACACTATTTAGTGCGAAAAGTTCAGCCTTACTTCATCTTAAACCAAATTCCTCCTGATCACATCGAGCATTTTTTTGGCCGAGTTTGAACCTCATGCGAGGCAAAATAAAAGAAAGAATCAATGAATTTCAATACAGTACATGTTTGCTGGTGTATGTTTTTGCCATTGCCAGTGCCATTGTGCTACGATGAAAAGAGTTAAACTCTACTGTTCTAATAGGGGCATGCATTCCTACCCCATTATAAAGATGACTGGCCCCATTCCTGTGAAGGCTTAGGTCCCTAGCTTGTGACGATTGGAAACTGAACTTTAAGCAGTATAACCATAATTTAGAAATTTCATCTGATGTTGATACTCCTAACTGGTTCGAATTAACTAACATCTTTTCCCAACATGCTATGTTCAGTATCTGATTTCCCAGAATACCTAAGTTGGGTGATTTTATTATATGAAAATAATATCAAACCTCATTTTGAATTTCACAAAGGCCTCTACGGCGCACGTGGACAGAGTGGAGAGAAACTTCGCGTCAGGGACAACACCCAAAACGGACCAGGAAACTGCAGCCACCAGTTCCCCCTTTCGGATGCCGGCCCCAATCGCGTGAAATTAGTGCTGGGACTTCGCCATGTGAAATTAGGTATCCTGGAGCTCCAATAAAACAGCAGACGAATAACTAAAAAGAATGTCACTGTTTTCAAAATTTAGCGGATGCTTCCTTGATTATTTCTTTATTTAAACAGATTATACCACACCAATTGAAGTTAACGTGCTACATTGTATTTTTTTTTTTTTTTTAGAAAGCGAAGTCCGAATGCCGCACTGATCGTAGCCCGGTGGTGTCTCGATAAACTCCTCTCAGTTCAGTAAGAGTAGCATCCCCCCACCCAAAAAATACCCTCTTGGCCTACTTTTTTGTTCCGTTTTCTTTAATTTTATAATGGCTACCATCTCACTTGACTACGAGCAGGTGCTTCGTTGGTTTAACACATATGACCATGCTGACCAGTCACAGGTGCCTTCATCGCAGACTATTCAGATGGGTGATGAGTTCATTAAAATTTACAAAGATGCCAAATTAACCCTTGACAAAACAAGGGACACATGTATGCAAATGATCATGTTGCATAAATACCAATCTCAATGGGAAAACATGTTCAGGCAAGGGGTGGTGTGCTTACCACCTATCCCAGAAGACTACTATGTAAAGCTATGGGTTTCTTTAATATTGGATAGACTGATGTTTGTGCAATTCGACAAGTACAGTTTGCCGCATATGGATTCAAAATACTTCAACCGCGCAAGAATGGAATCTGCCAGGCTAGGTGCATTAGAGGGGGCATTTGGAGATCAAACACATGCGATCCTGGATGAATTGCAATCTTTAGCAGTAGTAAAAATGTCTCGAGAACTCATTGATTTGGGAATCGAGAAATCCTTGTTGGAGATGGTTGAAGAAAGCAAACCTCGCTCGTTGGCAGAAGTCTATGGCTGGCTTAATGAAGAAAAGGGAGTTTTGTATATCGATGGGAAATACAGAGCTGCTTTGATCTGCTTGTACTTTGTCAAATCGATTCATTACTTGACTTGGAATGATGGACAAAAGCAAGTGATGGATGAATTTTTCAGACATCCAGTTAATGCAAGACTCATGGCTGATTGGGAGATCAGGGAAGAAAATGCAGCAAAAAGAAATGAAGAAAATCCCTTGACTTTCCCCACTGGTTACCCTAATGGCCTAAGTGAAGCAGAAATGAAGACATACGCTCGTTTTTACAAGACCCCTATGTTCGGAAGAATCACTGGCATGATCGAATCCTTAGGGTTGCCTTTCGAAGACCCCGAGAATCATTTTTGATTAAAAAAGGATTACAATGGTCCCGCTGTCTCTTTGTATGAGACCCTCAGATCCGGTGTTTATATGTTTACTTTATCCCAAGATAAATAGCGGCAGGCGAATATCATTATTGCCCAAAAACTCGTTTCTGTGGCATACGCTTCAAACAGATAGATTTCTACTGGTGCGGTGTGCGAGTATTTGCAAGGTTTTTTTTTTTTGATCTCCAAGAGTATAAATATTAACACACGTAGTGGCTGGTTCTTTTGAATTAATGAGATTATTAGCCTATTTTTGACGGGTTATTTTTGCGCAATTCTTGATATTGAGTAAGCTGCTCAGGGGTGTTTGGCACAATTGACCTACCTCATTCATGAAAAGTGGTCCATGTTTCTGATGCGTGAACGGACCCACCTAATTCCCGCCATCAGCAGAAACGCTGAAAATATCTCCATCTGCATTACAGTATTAGATCTATTCCTGAAGAGATATCCTTGCGATTCTCTTTTTTCTGGGATATTTTGAAGAAATTTTTAATACTTTTGAGATGGGACCGGTATGTTTTTTGTCCCATTCAGAAATAAACATACCCCAATGGGGATTAATATCGCAGAAGAGGAATTAAATGCAGAGGAGTAGAAAAAGAATTGTTTGAATTAGAGAAACAATAAATCCTTAAGAAACCAGAATTGAACTTTTAAAGATTACATTAAACTTTTCCAATCACATATTTCCTAGAATTACCCGGAATATTGTGGTGTCTCAAAATGTGAATCGTTGAAACCATACTAATCAAACATGTATAAGCTTAATGATGTAATTATGCGACTCTGTTAAGACTCTTGTAGGAAGCACGGGTCTTAACTGAATACAATGACCGCACGTCTCGTTAGAAGGGAGAGACCGCGGTATTCAAGTGAAGTAATTCATAATATATTATAATCTAGGATCTGGAAATATATCACTCAAGACTAGCCTCAGGATAAAGTTGGCCTTTTCCAGACCCAGAGGCACTAGCTGACTACTTTTTGTGTGAGGGTTCAACACGCGTGAGATGCATGCCTGCATACGTCTTCACTGGTGTTCTTTCAATTCATGTCTCATCAATACAAATATATGTAATATTTTGGGATTATCCCGTTACTAGTATCACTGGTAATCCGTAAGTCATCTTGGATTGTCTTCCTTTCTTTCTCTCACGTCGTCTTCAACGAGTCATCTCCAGGTCACGGGACATGTTCACACCCGGACCCCGTTCGTAATAGACTCTAACCAGTGGACAATATGGAACAGAATGCGTGTGATCACGTGATAACTACATCATCCATGTGGGATAGACGGTCTTCGAACATATTGATTTCCCAAAGATTTCCCTTGACAAAACTAATTCTTACTTAACTCACCACCGCAATGTCTAACCCTATGTCAACAATCACGCTTGACTACGAAAAAGTACTCGAATGGGTCAAAACTTTTGATTTCGATGACGGGACTCAAATGGTGTCATCGGATGTTGTTCAGATGTATCACCGATTCGGAAACATCTACCAGGATGAACATTTAACCGCTAGTAAAGAAGAAGATACCGCTGCTCAAACTCGCAAGTTACAACAATACCAAATGCAATGGGAACGTTTGTTCAAGCAAGGCTTGAAAGTTTTGCCACCTATCCCAGAGACATATTTTGCAATGCTTTTTACCACTGCTATGTTGGATACGCTGATTGTTGAATCCTTTGAAAAGTATAGCTCACCCCATTACAACTCGAAATATTGGACCCGAGCATCCAGGGAATCGGTCAGACTAGGTGCATTAATGGGTGGGGTTGGAAATATCAGAGAGGCAAATCATATGGAAAAACCGGCCGGCTCAAGCATCTCTGCGGCTTCTAGCGATGAATCCATCGAGAAAGAGTTGATTTCTAAGATTCAAGCGACTCATCCAAGCTCTTTAATGGAGGTATGTAACTGGGCTGCTCAACAATCCTTGTCTTCGACAATGAGGGGCGACGAGGAAACTACCATGACGTGTTTATATTTTGCTGAGTCGATTAAATACTTGGGGTGGAGCGAGGAAGAAAAAAAGGCGTTTCATGATTTCTATAACAATCCAGTGAACTATAGAATCATGGCCCTTTGGGAAAGAAAGAAAATGGATGACCGCGGAGAATACACTCCATTAAATTTCCCCACTCCGTATCCTAATGATGTGACTAAAAATGAGATGATGATTTTAATTGGTTATTATCAGACAGAGAGATTCAGTCGGATGACGGAAATGTTGGTGTCCTTAGGATTGCCTTATCTGAACTGAGTGGTCGAACATAACTTGGAGACATGAAAGGGGATCGGAATATGCGTGGTAGAGGTATTTCTATAATACAGCAGAATCAGGCTATATTGTTTTGCTTTCTCTGGCTGTTCTTGTGTCCTTTTTTTTTGCTTTTCTCTCGTTGGTTGTTTAACATGTATAAGTGTTAGCCCGAGCTTCGGTGAAAGCTAGCTCACCCCAAGTAATTCTTCAATGTGTGTGGTACATGATATGCTTGGGAGCGGAAAAGGCCGGTTAATATGTATCACTAATGGCATGTTCGCGATCTATTATACACTGGAAGTGTGGGGTGATCCACTGACAGAAGAGAGGATAATAGCACATTCATATAGGTCAATATCATTCGGACTATTGCGACCAAATGGCGTTGAGGCAACCTTCAGTCGGCCGGTACATGGCAAGAGTTTTAGTTCATATTCTAGAAAGAGGATAATTCCGTGGGAGGTTTTGGTTCTGTAATTATCTTAATTCTATTCGATTGCCTCAAGAGAAATTGCATGTTTTTCGGAACTTCCTTCTAGTAGGAATATTATTATGTACACATACGTGCCCAGGTATTCTCCCCTTCTGAATCAATCGATTATGATCTCGAGCCTATTTCCTCGCGAATTTCATTATTCTCAACACTCCGTAGGTCTCCTCATATTTACACTTCTTGATATTGTCAATCAAGTATCACGCACCATCCCATAGAAGTATGACCGCAATTCTTGCGCACTACTCATTTTCTACCGGCACCGGGTCTTATCAGAAGTGTTCCGGGGCACCTCGTGGGTGGTGCAGAAAAGAAGACAAAATCAGTACATCTACAAATTCGGTGAGAATAGCCACATTTGGAAGGATCCTGTACTTAATATGTACCTCTTCCCGGAATTGACCTTTTGGCACGTGATCAGGAAACAGAGGTTCTATGGGGTCTTCAGAATGACATAGAATATGACTGAAAATCGAACATCATTAAAGTTAGGGAATCAAACTCCAAATATAAGTTAGATGCAAATCTTCTTAGTAGATCTGATTCATCGTAAACATACTGCTCTCGAAGAGTAGAAGGATCTTCAACATCCGCTTCAGAATCTGCTTCAGAATCTGCTTCAGAACAATCATCTTCCAGGGAACTATCATCATGA
>JAJMIV010000195.1:0-20303 GCA_030563445.1 Metschnikowia gruessii
AAAAAAGGTGGTGACCCGAAAGTGGGTGTGAACCAAATTATGGTCGCGCACGTTACCTGAAATAATTGAATATTTAAGACATTAAAACATTTCCAAAAAGTGAATATAGAAAATCTTGACCCCCTTGAATAATTAAAAGCAAAATAGATAGATTCACACTACTCATTGCTTCATTAAATCACGAGGTAGTTCAAGATGAATCAGAGTTACTAGCCAGATAAATGTCAGGATAAAATTGTTTCTTTGTACCTAAGTTTAATACAGCAGTCAAATTCCTAACTCTATCTTTCGATAAATAGCTATAAACTTAATTGTTGACATGTTGATGATTCAGAAGCATACAGAGTTTTTGAGATCAGTCAAACATTTCACAAACTACTTACAAAGTACACACTTTGAAAAAATTGACTTGAGTTTATTTACATCATAAGAAAGTTATAATTCAAGGAAGTTCTGGAGCTATAATATGTCATGTTCTTATTCGATTTCGTTCGGTTTAATATATTTAAGCAAGAGTGCAATAAAGAATTAAACCAATTAAACAAAATCTTTGGCAGCATCAGATATTATGGTCGCACAATAATATCCTAATTGGGGGTGTCCCCCGTTTGGGCTGTCCCCGGTTTGGGCTACGACAATATCCTTTATTTTTCAATTTGTTTTTGTGTTTTTGTTGAAAGAGGCCCAGAAGAGAACTTTACTAGAGAAAGTTTACCGCCTGAGGGTAGCATCTTCGAGTTAATCGTATCTCGCTTGTTAGAGTGCCCCCCTAATCCAAGGAAAAAGGAAGATTTAGATACCTGACAAAGCCGGAAGAGTGGACTCTGAAAACGATGGTGTTAGAGTCCAGGACAATGTCCAAAAATATAGTTGTATGGGGACCAGTGCAACTAAATAGATATCGGCAAAATTATCAAAAATATTTTTTTAGTAAAAAACTTAGTCAATATATCCACGCCAATCAACACTGTCAAGAGCCGCTCCCCATACAGTTATATTTTATATTTTATATTTTTGGTAATCGTCCCGGACTCATCATCTTTTGCAGAGTCCACCCTTCCGGATTTAGTCAGGTATCTAAATCATCCTTTTTGATTGAATTAGCGGGTACTCTGACAAGTGAGGTCTGATTAAGCCAGAGATGGAACGCTCTAGCAGTACACACACACACACACACACACACACACACACACACTTTCTCTCTCTCTCTCTATTAAAGTTCTAGTCTGAGTCTCTTTCAACAAAAAAGTTCACTTTGAGACTCCCATTTTACACTTGACTGTCGATAAAAGCATTCCTATGAGCACATGGTAGCAGTGATTCTTCACAACCCCCACCGCAACAGTTGTTACTCCAAAAAACTGCAAATATAACCTTGAAAACAATTATTAAAAGGATACAATTAAAAATAAAAGAGACCTCACATATGGTATTAGCTAATTTTCAATACCCTTGCATGGAAAATAAATCAGTGTTTGAACCTAGAATGAAATTAACGAACATACAAATCTTGTACACACCACTGGTCTCATTCGACTGAACCTCTACAGATACTTTTACTAGCAAAAACAATTAGTTCCAATAAACCTCAGATATTCTGCTTTCATATCTCAAAAGATGGTATATTAACTATTTTTTTGTATGGATTAGTTGATAAATGGATTAGTTGATATATGTGTTAGTTGATATATGAATTAATTGGTATGTATCCTAATTGGTACTTGTAGAGTCTAAACCGCTTGGCTAATTGAGACATTCGGATTCTACACTCTTCAACAGTAACAAGAAGCGAACAATCTCTTTGAAAAAAAATCAAGCCAAGAAAGTTCTAAAGGAACAAAAAACCCTTTTCATAATACAGTAACAGCAGAACTCACCTTTTTCTTACAATCCATTACTGCCCCGTGATATCGAGTGTGAGGAATAACAGGCTTAATGCCCAAGGTTTTCACCACCACGCAAAGTATTCTAAACCTAGAGCCTATTACCGAACACAGCAAACTTTGAAGCAAAAACAGTCAAAATACTTCAAATACTTCAAATACTATCATAAAACAATCAAATCTCCTCTTGATTTGATTAGCTTGAGATCAAAACGCACAGTGTCGCTCACGACTTCAGAGCCTTAGACCCGAGTGGTACCATTAGCCGCTACGCCATCTTGATCATTCTCTCCGTTCAATTGCACTTCATGTAAAGAATCATTTATTATTCTAAAGTATCACTTGAGCTTTGAGATTTTCAAATCCCAACTTTTACCTGAAGAATACTACCCGTTTATCATCACTTATATATGCCTCTTTTTTTTTGCGACAACGGCAAAATCAGCTTTGATGGTTGGTGGTACCTTCAGCAGTACTTTCAAATGACCGAGTGATCGAATTTACCGCAGAAGCACCACAGAAGGGAGCTGATCATCTCAACAAGCATTTCAAAAAAAGAGCCAAGATGGCACAGTGTTTTACTTTAGTGTTCTCATGTCATACACAGACACAGTCTTCGCAAGCGAAGCAACAACGCCAAGTGTTGTGGAGGACGAGTTTCAGGAAGTGCTTTTTTTCGTCTCTGAGGAAGCCTCTCGCCTTGAGAATAATCAAAATTCTGAGGGTACTCGGACCGTGTCTATTTCGCTTATCTGTGACCAGTGTTAGTTAATCGTTGTTTGCGCGGAATAGATTGAATATAATATCGCCAAAACATATGATTTATATTATTCATATAGCAATGAATATATTAATATAGTTAAACCCATACATACCTAACTAGATTCGGCGGGAGCACGCACCTGATCAGTGACTATTAGCAATCATATTCAGCTGATCTTACGCCATATCATTGTTGGGCGTCTTGAAAAAGGCTACATCTTCACAGAATGCTGAAGAAAAAAAAATGATACCAGTTCGACTTCTTATCAGGTACCAGAAGTTGACAAGGCTCCCAAGGTAATCCAACAAGATCTCTACACTTCGAAGACGTTTATCAGAACCACACTTCATACGCACTTAACGAAAGTTTAAGTTGAAATACAAGAACTGCCATTATTCGCCCATTGCAGAAATGCCACATTCATCAAATTTGAATCTTCATTGGAAAAATCATCACTATGAACAGATAGAGGTATTTCACGCAGCAGTGCTGCAATGATGGTCCTCGTCGGCGAAGAAAGCGCGTGATTAACTCAATAGTTTGTGCACTTGAACGGCCCAGAAATATTAGTATTCACGACAGGAAATCTTTTGATATTGTTAACTATATTATATTATCGGTAATAGTATAAGATTAATATCGCAAAACAATATTCTCGATAGTTCAAATAACTTATCCCATAATATAGTTAAATTCACATTAACTAACAACACTGTCGGTGACTGTAAGAAAACAAAGACTCAGAAGGCATTGCCATCATAGATAAGAAATCTTTCGCCATTCGACAAATACAGTAACATCGCCTTACCTGCATGAATTGTTTACACGCGAGTTTATGCTTGTATATCAATTTATGCATTTATCGTTATTTCGTTCATAACTATGTGGTAAAACACCCACAAGAAACCTGGAAAATTAAAAATTACTTGATTGTATACTTTTGTGTAAGCAGTATATTTCCCACTACTTTATAAATCGGAAAAATGGACGTAGCATCTAGAAAATCATATTACCAAAGAGACGGACATTTAATTACTTCCACACTTTTGATGACTTCTACTACAATAGTGAAACAGTCACGGAATCAATTGTTTTTTTATTGAAATGAACCACATATATGCAAGGCCGCCTGAATGTAGCTTAATTTTAGCTCAAATAGTAATTTTTATTAAAATATCCTGTTTTTTCTGGTATCGCACAACGTGGTTTAACTACTCTTAGTGGAGTGTTGACGGGAATTTTGATTAAATACATGCGAATCCTATACTTTTATCGTATTATGCATAGAAAGCGACGTTACTGTAGTAGGAGCTTTCCCGGATCTCAAAAGCCAAGAACAGAGAGAGAGCGTGGGACCAAATTGAGCTATATATTGCCGAATTTTGTTCTCTTTATCGTCGCCTAGTTTTTTACATATATCTAATAGATATATTAGGATACATTTTCTTAGTAAAGTTGGTCCCGAGTCAGAATCGACATGTAGTAAACCGTAAATATATTAAAATCTAGCTCAAGATATTTGTCGCTAAATTCCGCTCTTTTCTAATTTTGATCAACACTGGTGGCTCCCGGCAAACTCACAGTAAATAATGAATTCACGGTTAATGAATTCACGGTTAATGAATTCACGGTTAATGAATTCACGGTTAATGAATTCACGGTTAATGAATTCACGGTTAATGAATTCACGGTTAATGAATTCACGGTAGATTAAAAAATCCACCTTCTAGTCCACAATAACTACGTCGTCTTCACTGCGGCCTGCACTCGGAAGCGGCGTGGACTCCTTTGTTTTCATCACCATGTCTTCTTCTGAAATGTGACACGCCTGTAAATTGATCTGGTTGAGGATCCGCTCAATGGCCCCTCTTATCGTATGATGACCAAACGTCTGCTCTGGTTTATGCACCGTGAGGAGCAACACCCGGAACAATGGCGACTTCGTAAACGCAACCATGGGCGTATCGGACTTGCCCAACATCCGTTCCACCTCGCGTAGCTTGGCCACCACTTTCTTCTGGTTTTTCTCGGTTTCGAGCTCCTCCAGAAGCAACAACGGCGACACCGCCGCGTGCACGTCGCCAAACACCTTCTGGAACTGTTCAAGAGAGAGTGCTAGCTCGGACGCGCGCGGGAACTGCTCCGTGAACTCTTTCTGGTGCTTTTTGTCTTCGAAAATGTAGTTTCCGCTGTCCAAATCGTAGTCGGAGTCGTCAAGGCCCCAATCGGAGTCGAACCCGTCCTGTGAGTCGGATTCCGGCTCGGGACTTGGCTCCAATGTCTCTTTTTTGCTGTTTCCAGCCGTACGGCTTGTACTTTGGGCACGAGTAGGTTTTGTGGCCGATTTTTGGGCCGATTTTTGGGCTGTTTTTTGGGCTGTTTTCGGGGCCGTTCTTGAAGCAGACTTTGAAGCAGCTCTTGTCAGTTTAGTAGCCTTGGCAGCTGCCTTAGCAGCCGGTTTCTTGAGCTTGATACTTAACTTAAGTTTTTTCTGTTTGGGCTCCTCGGGCTCCTCGGGCTCCTCGGGCTCCTCGGGCTCTTCAGATTCTTCAATCTCCGACTCGGAATCCACCTCCACAGGAGGACCCAGTGATCCCCACTTGTTGAATTCATGCATATCTGGAGGATTCTGTGCAAGCTTATACGCGTCAATAAGCGTATCCCTCTTGGAATTTGCTCTTCTCACTAAAAACGCGTCGATTTCTTCCGCCGAGAGAACCTTCAAGTCACACGACTTGATCCAAATGTACGTGTCGTCGCTGAAAAACCGTACCGGCACTACAATCACCGGACTGGTTGGTTTCCGTGCTAATTTGATGGTTTTTGGCTTCATTTTGAGAATGTTTTTCGGCAAAATCGTCTCGTCGAGCACCATCGCCGGCCACGCCCGGTACCCCTTAACTTTAGCTAGAACAACGGTCGTGGGAACGAGATTCAACTGTTTCTGTATGTCAATGGCTGCTGATCCTGCATCTCCCTGGGTGGCACCGTTTGGGACCTGTTTTATTTCGTTTTGCACCAGCACATCCTTTTCGGGACTGAGCAGCGAGTCTTTTTGTGTTGGATCCAGATCCATTGATAACGTATTTCTGCTTTTGGGAGGTGTAAAAGTGACAGATACGCGTAGGGCATAGTGATTATTTGATGGAATGAGCAATGTGTGCGTGTATGCCGGAGCGACATTTTTGGTCTGCCATTGGCTGCCATTGGCCATAACCATTGCACAGGACTTGTTATAATTTTGTTAGGGAAGGTTGTGGTTTTGGAGGGGATGTTTTTCGTTGTGTTTCCGTTGTGTTTTCGTTTGAGGTATTCTCGGGCCGTTTTCGTTTTGGGATTGATTGTAGGATGTGCTCCTTTTGGGCATGTCACGTGACACGCCTCACCGAAAAGGTAATAGCCCGATAGTATCGCCAGAACTGGCATATACGCCATTGGGCGACCACAGTACACATGAGACGAGTGTGTTTGGAGGACCCACACGCTTGGTTTGCACCAAACACGACTTTCCCCGCTTTTGGTCGTACTTATAGTAACTAACACATCCCAGCTCACTGCCTGCTATTAGATGAACCGTATCTTGTACACCCAAAGCGTCACAGCCGATTTTTGTTGATACAGGCAGATTCAGGAAGTTTTCCGTGAATAAGTAGTTGCCCCCGGAAACAATTGGACGGTTTGGGTTCTGTTTTGGGTCGTTTTGGCTCTGTTTTGGGTCGTCTGAGTGGACCGGAAGTTGCCCTTTTCGGCTTGCGGGATCAACCAGAAATGCGCGCGGCACTCCACAGATCTGGCCTGTTTCAAGCGTGAAAAATATATCACTGCCGGATACTTTAAGATCCAAAATGGCCACGGTCTGTTTTTCCGGCAACATTTCCTGTTTAGGAAAATCGATGTTTGGGATCTCGCTAAGATACGAGGGTGGCTGCAAATCCCACCGGTACTTCTGCTGCGCGCGGAGGTCCACGGCGTAAATGCACCCGTCGGCACCAGCGGCAAACACCGTGCAGCCGTCCACCGCCAGCGCATATAAATTATCCGACGCTAACTTAGCAGACCATGCGGGCGTCTGCGCCAGGCTCAGCACACGCGTGTCGTATATATGCACCAGGCACCCGTGGCCCGCCACCGCCACAAGCTTGCCGCCCACATAGGAGCACGTGGCGGAGTGGTCGGGCGTGGTCACGTGACGCACCCGGCTATTTTTCACAAGGTCCCATGTGGAGAGTGTGGTGCCCGAGACGGCGGCTACGCTTTCGCCCAGGTGTGCGATTCCGTTGACGGGCCGAAATGAACACTTACCCAAAACCGTGGTGGAGCTGGGGCGGGTAACCTCTTGGAGTGTGGAGTCCACAAAACCATGGGTAAAGTCTGGCGGTGTGTCCAAAAAAGGAAATTGAATGACCTGGATCTGCGAATCAGACGTGCCTGCCACAACAAACGAGTCCAGAACGGGGACAAATGTTGATATCATTAGATCAATGCTTGTTGAAAGTTACCTGTTGGATGCGGTTAGAGATGCACGGCTGTGTGTGTGTGTGCAGGATAACCGAATTGAGTGGGTGTTAAATATTTATTACATTGGTAGTCATGAGTGTTAAAAAAGAGGTGATTCTAATTTTTCATTTATAATTGGAATTTAGAAGTATGGATTTGGGGGTATTTATGAAAAATATTGCGTGTTTTCTCACAATATCTTTGGTATTTTGAGGGACTTAGACCAGCGGTGGAACAACCCAGTGTAAGGTTTGTATATCGTTAGGGTTTACATAAAAATGGCAGGATTTCTTGAAAAAATGGATGAATTAGCTTTGGGAAAGTATGCACTCTTCTCTTTGGGGATTTAGATCTCAAGTGTGCAATTAGTCTGCTTTTATGACTGTGAAGTACGGGGTCTAGCCTATACTCATTACTGAGACCAATACTATTGGTCAGTATTCCTCCCAAACACGACCAGAAACCCCGGCAATTGTTTTCAATTGTAGGAGATGCTTCATGGTGAACTGGTTTTGGAAAACTCGTTTTATTGGCGGGGAGGCCAAAGGAACTTTTCGTAGTAAGATAAGCAAATATCTTACATCTATAGCTTCCTCTCTCAAAAGTCCGACAAGCTTGAAAAGTAACACTTCCCAAGTGCTCTTAAAATAGGTGTCTATATTAGGATCTTTTCCCTGCCTTCTCAAGATTGAGTCAGTATCCTAAGCTTTTTTAGCCACACGGGTATTCACTAACTGATTCAACTGGTGAGTAATTATTATCGTAAAATTTCAGTCACAAAATTTGCTAAACCACATTAAGTCTCATAAATTGTCAGACTTAAATTTAGGTAAAGAGTCTTTAGGGGGCTGTTATGGAAGTTGAAAGGATACATAGAGACGTGAGCCAATCCACTGTTTGTTCTCTTGTAGGATTAGAAATTTAACCTTTCCTCTGTTATAGAAACTGCAGATGAAACAAATATAAGCTCAGTGATATCATCTAGGTCATTACTGTCTTCACATACTATCACTGAAAACACATATTTCACAGCCGTGTATCAAGATCCTGATCATAACATAAGAGAGGCATTCACTATAACATTCTTATGCTTATTTGTATCATGATTAAGTGTTTAAATAAATATCAGCGGCATGTGTTATTTATTATTACTGGGCGAGAGTCTGTAACAGTTTGTGTGTTCATAATCTGTGCTCCAAAGTTATGCAAATTATCTTGCTGTTTACAGATGTACTTCTTCTCCCCCCTGAATTGATTGAGAATAGAATAGTTGTATTCTCTCCTTCAAAAACGAAAATGCTTTGGGAAGTGCCCTGGATGTAAATAAAATAATCAGTAAATCTATTAATGGGTTTATATGGTGGTTCAACCGGCAATTTTCAGTAAAAACTACGCGCCTTGAGATGTCATGAAACTATTAAGCTAACCTCCTTCAACATACTTTAGACGTGCACTTATGGTGGCAAATAACTAACCGTTGGAAGCATTAAAAATTAATAAACATTACTACACAAAGTTCTCCTTGGGAATTTTTATTTTGGCACACCTTAATTACCTGATAAACTGTTTGACTAATATACACTCATAAAAACCAGGTATTAGCCATTGTAGTTCTGGTAGAGGTAGCCTCGGAACCAATGGGAATGTTGACATATTAAAGGAAAACATATCTTCCACTCTTGGCCAAATAATCCTCTTAATCATCTGGACAAAGAATCCCACGTAGACCTTTCCCATATGCAATTTATCGTTGACCTGTGTCCATTGTTATAAATCTTACCCATTCGCTCCCGACCTTTATGCCACACTTATTGCTGGTAATACTCGTGGCCTGCTCGCGAAATTATATTAACCAGATTTCTCCCCGAAAGATTAGTTGGTGTGATTTTGCATAATGCACCTAACTAATAAATTAAAAAGGTATTTTCCCGCATTAATACTTATTGTTCTAAAGACAGTGATGTGTATATCCCATAAACTCTAAATATTTACACCAACGGTGAGGTGGTTAAACTTAATGTGCTCGTTTAATTGTAAATAACAATAGAATTGGGAATTTCCCAAAAATCCTAGAAATCCTAGAAAAAAGCACAAAGCAGAAAACTGTTTGTGCGAAAATGCACAATGGCCCTTTGTTACAACAGAAGGTGCCATTTGCTTCAAACCAGGCTAGCACAAAGACAATGGGAAGATAAAATTTTCACTTTTCCCAATTTGAAAATAAGTGATAAACCACCTTTTACTCTTTTTGCATTTCTTCCACCCTTTCCATTTCTTTTTGGCATACTTTTTGGCATACTTTTTGGCATACTTTTTGGCATAATTGTCACCAACATTTCGCCAAAATTTTGCAACCCCTTCACCATGACATCAAGAAGAAATCTCCCCAATATGCCCTAAAATCAACAAAAAACAGTCGAAATCACACAAAATAACACAGAAACGACCCCAAAAAGCGAATTTTCTGATGATCTATTCCCTGTGTCAAAGGCCAAACGCTTGAGACTTGAAAATAACCATTGCACCCAAAACCAACTGGATATGAATGAGCTCAATACAAATCAACATGTTGCAAACGACCCCCGGTGGCATAATTACACGTCAACCTTTTACCAGCTTGTTGAAAGCGTACGACTTGGAAAAAAAGCAGGTGGGACCGGTTAAGAAATTTCTTTCTTGAATCGTATCGGCCCACAATCAAAAGGCAAATCTTGCACATTATGAGTAGAATGCTGGAGTCAGAAATGTTGAATTTGTATGCCAATAAGACCGCCCGGGCCGTACACGAAGTGATTCTTCGTCCTTTTGACGGCAGAAAATGCACTGCCGCCGATGTGGAGAAAGTCAAAGCTGCAATTTCTATTGCAGAGAACACAAAAAAAGAGCATCTGTTTATTTGAAAACCCCATTGCAATCACCCGGAGAAGACTCTGCCGCTTTCTATCCTTTGGCCACTTGCAATCTACAGAAGAGCCAGAAAGTGAAATAGACAAGGAACAGACGGCAAATACAAACGAAAAGGGCCAAAAAGACCCGGTACAACTTTCACTCGAAGAAAATACCGAAAACTGGCGCAGTTCTGCTAGGAAGTTGCGTCTTTTTGTAACCAACTTTCTAATGCAAAGACTCAATTTGTTCCAGCTACTAAATTGCACGGTAAGGCTTGACCACGACACTAATGCTATCCATGTGAATCCTAAAGTGTAGTATCCGGGTGTTCAAGAAAGTGCTTCTATTCCTCAGTCTCTTTTGGACATACCCATGCTTGACAATTGCAGGACTGAAGGAACTGAAGAGATGACATTTGCCGCCGCCAACTGCCAGATGGAGATTTTTGAGAAAAATTTACAGGCTGAGCACATAACCCATCTAGATACAGATTCTCGTGTGTTTGAGTCGTTGTACAATAACCACGAGTACCAATTGTTTGAGTTTCGGTTTCCTTTTGACGAGTATCCGCCATATATGTGTGAGGACATTCTCAAGAAGCACCATATTCATGAGAGCACCGAATTCAAAGTCGTTTCTGAGCCTTTTGTGTCACTCCCACCAAATATGTTTCACGTTGCCAGTGTTTATATCCGAGTCTCTCAAAAGACTCCTATACTATACCTGAACGTGTACAATTCTACTTTGACTAGAATTGGTGAGTGTAATTACTGCTCGAACTGTTTTGCAGATGATCACAAACGTGAAAAATGTGAACATCCCAGTTTTGTGGTGGGGAAACGAATATTTTCGGATGAAGGAAGCGGTGAGTGTGTTTAGTAAGCAGAGGCAATGTAAATGGAGGTAAGATTGCAAATGTATGATGTTGGATGACTTCAGAAGGTGTGGAATTACTCAGCATCTTTTTATTGCCAGTAGTAACATTAAGAAATTAGGTTTTTGAAATGTGTGAGTACCCACCAACGATGAAAATAGGAGGGAAGAATCACTTTGGGCTATAATACTGAGAAGTGTTTTAGGGGAATTTCAGAATTTCACCAATACTTTGTGTTATGAAAAGCGCCTCTAAAAGACTAATTTTTCGCTAAACATAATTATTCGCTTCACACGGAAATTAGTACCTGAAAGTAAATATTTTCTACGAGATGCATTAAATTACTTGGTAAAATAATCGATACTTTGTGGGGGATAAATCTTTCAAAGAAGCGCCTTTATTCTTTTCGAAAAATGATATTGTTGTAAATTTGGTATGATCAGACCAGTAGCAGTGTTGCGCGCTCGCGTAATTTTTCGTAAATCGTAATAATTTTCACGAGGTTACGATTCAAATTACGATTACGACTTACGATTACGTGTCCAAAGAATTCTCGTAATTCGTAAAAAATCGCATTACTAAATCGTAATACGATTACGAATAACGATTACGAGTGCCCAAATAATCGTAAATCGTAAATTTTCGTAATAGTTGTCGTAACGCGCAACACTGGTCCAGTAGTGAACCGAGCTAATAATGTCTCGCTTAACAATAGCCGTACATGAAGTGTCACAAAGAGAAAAGATTACATGGAAAATAGCCGAAAAAATTAAACAGCTATTTTTATGAGTTTTTTGAGCAAATATAGTATTTCAATGGGGGGTTTTAATGACCCATTTAGAAATTAAGATATCTCCTCTGGTCGTTAGATTCGAGAAATGGGATTCAGAATATCCAGGCTTCTCTCGAATTGAAGAATTAAACAGAAGAGAATTAAGTTTGTGAAATTTTAATAAAAAGAGTTTCTATAAATTAATCGTCTTAACCCACTTTTACAAGATTTGGTCTGCAACCTCAATTTGAAACTGTCTCTATATTGTATAAGTAGAAGTGCATGTCAGCCACAATAGTATGTGCCTATAATTTTAAACAATAAGAATTTAATTTAAAAATGGAGACTAATGGTACACAAAGCCAAACTAACGTGTTTGAAATTCGCACATTATTTCTTGGAAGTGTGATACATAGTTTTCTGCTCCTCTGAAACAGGAAGAAACAAAGTCAATAGAGACATAGGATGAAATCAACATCACCATTGTATCTTCCACTGAGCAAATTACCCCACTCCCAACTTTTTTGACGCTTTTATTTAATTCAGTTATACGCATATCTGGAATTTCATAAAATAGTTTCACACCCTGTAAGGAGTGTCATTCATCACAACTACGTTTTAAATTTCAGTGGGTAAATTAGCATAAAAGGACCACAAAAGATGAGTTTCAAGGTATGGAATAAAATCAGTATTGCCTTTCATAATGCCATCCTCAACACCTTCAATCAAGAGTGACGACCAGGAGAAAACCCCAGAAGACATGGAAGAATATATTGACGTGGAACACTTGGAGCACGCAGTGGAAAGTTTTGACCTTAAGAAAACTGTAACTGAAGAAAAAACAGTTGAAAAATTTACCGAAGAGACTACACCACGTGAACCCGAGGAGTATCGTGGAACAATGATAAAACCTTTATCTTCTTTTGAAACATTTGATATTAAACCTGAAATTCGTGAACTCAAGTGGATTTCCGACCACACTAGTGGAAAAGTTCACAAAGATATGACCACCATCTCTCAGCTTTATAACCAGGATTTGAACTTACCTGAAGCAGCAGAAAAGTTTGTTTCTCAGTCGCCAGAACTCTTGGAAGAAGCAAGATGGGAAAGACGCAAAGCAGCGCTTTATGGATTTTACCCTAAGGATATTCAACACCAGACTTACGAAAGGTTGAGTTCCTTATCCGCACTTGAGGCACTGAGAATAATCGCCAAAAAGACATCCAGGTTTGCACACGAAGTTATTTTACGGCCTTTGAGTGGGGAAAGTTGCGACGAAGAAGATGCAAAAACGCTTTATCAAAATATTCTAGAAAAGATTGATATTGACCGTAAAAGAGTCACCTCTCAAGTTTTGGCATTGGCAAAATCTGAAAAAGAGGTCCGCAAAAACAATTCTTTTCATCCGGGCAATGATGAATATCTGCGGTATTACTATGAAGATCTGCACAGTGACATTAAGTATAATTCCAGATGCTGGATTGCTGAAATTAAAGAGTATCAAGAACTTACAAGGGACTATACTACAAATCGATGGTTTTTGTTCCATCTTGAACACGCAAAAGTAAGGTATGATCCCCGGACACAGTGGATCCATGTGAAGACCCGAACGCTTAACTCTGAACTGGAAGAAAATGTTCTGCTTTACAGTCAGGTACATATACTTTTCCTGAAGACTAAGTACCTGGCAGATATGAGTCCGAAAGATTTGAATATATCAGTTAATCTTCAGTTACAAAACTTCGAAGTTTGGTTGCATGAATCCACAGACGGGCATTTTGGAAACTTTGATTCAATTCATAATAGTGATCTATTCCAAGAGTACGAGCTTCGAGTTCCTTACGAGGAGGTGAGTCCAAAGATGTGCTCTGAAGTGTTAAAGCTTGACTTCAAAGAACCAGATTATGATTGGCAAATTGTTGATAAACCAGAGATTCTGGCATACCCGAAAGAATACCATGTGATTCGAGTTTATTTCCGTACGAAGAATCTCCCTGCGGAAAAGAGCTATTCATTTGGTTCGAAGTTGCGAAAGGTCAATGAATATGGTTTCTGTTTCAATTGCTTTGGAAAAGACCATACTAGCAAAGATTGTAAGCTTCCGAAGTATGGATTTGCTTGTTCTTGATAGTAGGTCAATTATGGTGTGTTTTTATAGGAAATAGGAAATAAAACTAGTCTGAGATATAAACAACGTAGTTAGAGAAAGTCGAGGCTAAATTCAGAGAGCTGAGTTTACTTTCTGTGATTAAGAAAGTGTTTAGTTAAGTTTTATAGAAATTTTGTTACAGCATGAGGTGACTTTTTCAACTTTGGTAGGAGATGAGTGTTGAAAGGAAAATGTGCAGAATACGTATTCTTGATGGTACAGAATGAGCATTCCATATTTTCCCCTTTTGATTATATCCACATTCAATTAGAAGTTAAAAATTAGCAGACTGATCTCATGGACTTTGCAACCAATACAATATCCTTGAGTACATTTCTACATTTGGTTTTGGGAAGATAAAATAAGTAAATCTACAAGAAGGCAAACTGAAGTTCTGATACTCGAAAAAAAACTATTTTTGCTTACTGTAGTGAAAAAATATGACAGTTAAATGTATTTTACCTTTTAGTTATACTAGTAAATGTGCGAATATTATCCCATCTCTAAGATAAAAGATATCGCCCCATGAATTCGGAATGACAGTTTTAGGAAACACAGAAAAAAGGAACTGGAAGTTGTTTATCTACATACCGAAATACTGGCATTGTTCCATACTTAGGTCCTAAAAGAATTTACCGGGTACGAATAGATGCGAGTCTCCTTCCATAATGTCAACATAGAAACTTTTCAACAATAGTCACCAAAAAAAAGTTGACCTTCTATATGCAAATTTCACAATTTCAATGAGAGAAAATTATGAGATCACCCGTCTATTGTTTGGGTGAATGTGCATATATAATAAGATCCAGATTCTGTTTTTGACAGTTCATGAACAGTAAAAATGTGAACATTTATCACAACAACCTGGTATTGTTTCCTAAATGGGCTTTAAGAAAGACCAACTGAGATAACGCAAAAGGTGCTTTGGTAAGGGCCTGACAATTGGTAACATGCGCATCAATCGCAGCTGTAAATTCTGCGCAATTCGTTAAACCAACAATGAAAATATCTGCCATCATATTATCACTCTTGATTTCCCAATTAAGATCTCACTCAGAACTTGAAAGAAAAATCGAGAAAAATAAAGACAAGTTGCACTCAGCAAAATTCTACCTTGGCCGAGCAAATTAATGTTATCAAATGAAATTTGCGTTTTCTTACAATGCTGACTCGACTTCATCAGGTATGTTGAATCTTTCTATTGTTTCTTTAGAGAAAGGAAATCTAGGAAGAATGTTCAACTCTGTTATAGTTTGGTGGAGATTTTCCCAAAAAGGTAATTGGTGCCGCCTGCAAATTACCCCACACCAGAATTTCGTGGAGACTGAGAATGTACCTTACTGAACCAAATGAAATACTCTCAATCTGAAGGAGACTGAATGATCAGAAAAGATATTAGAGAAATCACAAAGATACTTATAAAAGGTGAATTTGAATACCTTTTCCTGTTTTGAAACCAAGAATTTTGGAAAAAACACTAACTAACACAATTACCAGCCTTTATGATGAAATTCGCAAACCACTCAAAAATACCAGCAACACCCCCAATTATCACCAACGTGATTGACACAAGTGGAGATGAATTGGAAGATTACATTGACGTGGAAAAAGTGGAAGTTAAAGCTGACCACTCAATTGATGAGGCTCAGGCAACAGTCAAATCGTTGGATACTTCCGAAAATTATACAGAAACTAGTGACTTTTCTCAAGATGAATCTACTGATAAAGATGCAAAAGTCGATGAGCCTGAAGAGTACCATAGAACTATGGTAAAGCCTTTATCTTCTTTTGGCACCTTCGATATTAAACCAGAGGTAAGTGAACTCAAGTGGATTTCCGACCACACTAGTGGAAAAGTTCACAAAGATATGACCACCATCTCTCAGCTTTATAACCAGGATTTGACCTTACCTCACGCAGCGCAAAAGTTTATTGCGCAATCTCCAGAACTCTTAGAAGAGGCGAGATGGGAGAGACTCAAAGCAGTATTTTACGGATTCTACCCCGAAGATATTCAACAACAAGTATATCAGCTCTTGAGTGAAAGTTCATCACTTTTCGTATGGAGAATAATTGCTAGAAAGACTTGCAGGGTAGCACACGAAATTATTTTGAGGCCTTTGGATAGGGAAAGCTGCGACGAAGAAGATGCAAAACAGCTTAATGAAGAGATTCCCAAAATGATCGAAAACGCAAGAGAACTCGCATCCGTGGAAGTACAGGCATATTCAGACTCTGAAAAGGAGCTCGCGAATTACGATTCTTTTGATCCTGGAGATGTTTTTTTCCTGATAAACCAGATCAAACTGGGATCATTAGAATGGTCAGAAAAAATACAAAAGTTCAAGGAAATCACCAAGAGTTCAGTTGAAGCACAGTTGTTCTTGTTCCAGCTTGAACACGCCAAGGCAAGGTACGATACTCATACAGAGTGGATCCACTTGAAGACTGTGCCAGTATATCCCGAAGAGAAGAATGCTGATCTGCTTTTTAGCAAAGTATCTAAGCTTCTTGCTCAATATCTGTCAGAAGGTAAATCTGAAGATATCAATACCCAGATAAAGCGGCAGCTTCAAAGCTTCGAGTTTATGTTACAGAACGTAGGAAAGTTTCGAAACTATGATGCCTTGAGTAATAATGATCAATGTCAAGGGTACCTTTTTCAGGCCCCTTATGAAACTGTGAGTCCAAACATGTGTGGTGCAATTTTAGGCCATGAATTCAATCGCTCTAGTTGGATAATTGTGTCTAGACCAGACATCCTGGGATACACAAAAGAAAACCATGTGATTCGTGTTTACTTCAAGGTGGACAATCTTCCACTGAAAACAGTCTGCAAATTCGGAACAACTTTGCATAGGCTTGAATACCGTAAATTCTGTTTCAATTGCTTTGGAAAAGACCATATTCGCCCAGATTGCAAGCTTCCGAAGTATGGGTTTGCCTGTTGAATAGTCTTATTTGACTGTTTATGTATTTGTTTTAATAGGGAATTATTTATGGTTTGGTGTAAGAATTAAACTTACTTTAAATGTTCGAGCATATGAGCCAAGAAAAACAAGGCCAAGTTTTTAGTTCATGTTGCGATTAAAAATGTATCGAAGTACACAAAACGCTTCACCGGCCTTTGTGGACCAGCGATTATGGCATGAAATAGGTACATTTTATTCATGACTGATAGTCTAGTAAACGTATTCAAAACAGCGTAGCCATTTGCTCTTGTCTGCATTTGAATATTTTAAAACAGCTGAACTACTAGAAAATAATGGCTCCTCTTTTTAATCATGCTCGACAAGAAACCTTAGTCAAAAGCAATTGGGATATCTTTTCTAAAATGTTATATGCATATAATTAGTATAACTTCTCTGAGGGAATAAAACTCCTCAATGTGTACTCCAAATGAACGTTTTGGTGAATACAGAAAAAAGACTAGAAGTTGACGTGAATTCCACATATCGAACTACTAACATTGTTTCTTTGTTAGAGCCCACAAAAAAGCCGAGGAGTAGTGTGAACGCATAATTCCAAGTCTCCATCCATGATTTTAACTTTTATACTATCCAGTAATATTCCCAGTTTAAACAAATCGCCTTCCATTTTGACTTTCTTCGTGGTCTATACCTGAGAGTTTATGCTAACTGTCTATTGTTTGGGTGCATTTTTGTTTGCATCAAGAGCCATAAAGAGATAGTGACAGTTTATGAGCAGCTAAAATAGTGAAAACTTGAAAATTTCAGGTTATTAATTTCTATGAAAGCCCAAAAAAGGACTGAAACATCCCAAAAGGTAGTTTGGTAACGCTCTGGTGATAATACCAAAAAGAAGGTACATCAAAATCAGTCGCAAACGTAGTATTAAAGCCTTTGGTTAAAGTTTTATGATGCTTCTTTTCGAGAATACTGCATTCCGAAAAACTATCTGAATCATTTTCTGTTTTTCCTGATTGAACATTGACCCAGATATCAGAAAAAACACAGTAATAGAATAGATTCAACCCATACAGCCATTCTAACTTAATGACCTCATAAATTGGCCTTTTTTGAGACCCTTCAAGGCTTGACTAAAGTCCATTCGGTACGTTTTCATTGTTCATTTCAAAAAACTATAACCAAAAAGACTCTTTAAAACCGCTCAGTTTTAGGTTAATATTGTCCCAAAAAGGTAATTTCCAGGTCGATTTATTACCCCACACCTGAATTTCGTGCCGGTCAAAGTGACGAGAATTTTACAAACAATCTATGTATGACTGAACCACTTTACTTTCAAGTCTGAATGGAGAAGGTTAATGATCAAAAACGGACGCACCAAAAAGCACCAAGGATCTATAAAAAGGGATGAGCAATACCCTTCCCATATTTTAATACCAAAACTTTTCGAATTAACTCAAAAACTATCAACGTGTATGATGATATTCTCAACCGATTCAAAACCAAAAACATCTTCCCCACTTGTTACTAATGAGACACACAGCGATGGAGATGAACTGGAAGAATACATCGATGTGGAAAAAGCAGTTGATTCTTCATGTGCCAATCAGACTGCGGTCGAAACGTCTGATATATCTGGAAATTCTACACAAACTAGTGACCAATCTCAAGAAGACTCCATTGATGGAATGGATGAAGAACATGAGCGTGGAACAATAATAAAACCCTTATCTTCTTTCGGGACCTTCGATATTAAACCAGAGGTAAGTGAGCTTAAGTGGATTTCTGACCATACTAGTGGAGAAGTTCACAAAGATATGACCACTATCTCTATGCTCTATAATCAGCATTTGACTTTACCTGAAGAAGCCGAAAAGTTTATTGCTCAATCTCCAGAACTCTTAGAAGAGGCCAAATGGGAGAGACGCAAAGCAGCATTTTACGGGTTATACCCTACAAATATCCAAAAACAAGCGTATCAGTTATTGAGTGAATTTTCCGTGCTTGAGGCACTGAGAATAATTGCCAAGAAAACTTCCAGGTTTGCACACGAAGCTATTTTGCAACCCTTGGTTGGGGAAAGTTGTGGTGAGGAAGATTCAAAAACACTTAATGAAGAGATTCTGGGAATGATCGATACCGCAGTAAAACCAGCCACAAAGGAAGTTCAGGCTTCACATGATTCAAAGATCCAGCTCAGAAACGAAGAGTCCTTTGAAAAAGATAATGCTATGTATCTGTTGAATGGCATTCGGATGGGCTCACAAAATTGGACTTCTAAGATACAAAGCACCAAGAAAGTACCAAGAAATCAATTGAAACTCGGTTATTTTTGTTCCAACTTCAACATGCCAAAGCAATGTATGAGCCCCGTACAAAATGGATCCACGTGAATACTGAGCCCCTTTTTCCTGAAAGAAAGGAATACCCAGAAGAAAAGCAAAGTGAACTGCTTTTCAGCGAAGTATCTAAGCTTTTTATAAGTGAAACTTACGCATCTTGTTCTAGTACTCAAACTATGGACATGGAAATCAATCGCCAGTTTCAAAGGTTCGAGTTTTGGTTACAGAAGTTTGGAACGGGGCGGTTTGGAAATTTTGATGCTTTGAGTAATAATGATTTTTTCCGAGCGTATGAATTTAGGGTCCCTTATAAAAGTGTGAGTCCAAAAATGTGCACTGCGCTTTTGGAACATGAATTCGGTCGCCTTGGTACTTTTATAGTGGTGTCTAAGCCAGAAATCCTGGGGTACCTGAAAGATTACCATGTGATTCAAGTTTACTTAAAGGAATTTTGCCTTCCTTCAAAAACAGCTTGCAAATCCGGTGCAACATTGAAAAAGACCGATCCTTATGACTTTTGTTCTAATTGTTTTTGGAAAGGCCACACGCGCACAAAATGTAAGTCCCCGAAGTATGCCTTTGCTAGCTGATGATTGGTTTATGGTCGGCTTTTTGCTTTATTTGTTATTTTTTATACAATCTAATGTATGTTTTTCGAATTCATGGCATTTATTCTACGGGCACGCGCTAAGTTAAAAACTAGATTAATAACTGGTGAAAATAGCGCTAAGAAATTGTAACAGATAGTAATTTAATATAACTGAGTGTCGCCGGAAGACTATAACACCAATAGGTGAACTACTGAGAAATCTCAAGCACGAAGGAAGTGAAAATAAGGAAAATATACAGTCCTCGAAGGAAGGGTGTATGTATTCACTGTAAGTACCTAAAAGGAAAGCGAAGTTCTACAGTGAAGAATGATTATTTTAAGCCGGTGAAACACAGATAGTCGATAAATGGACCATATCAAGAATTTGGTGTCAGCAGAGTGGTCTGTTCTTTGATTTTCAGTATAATGTATATCCATATAATTGTTTGATTGATGCATTGTTTGCCCTTTGGCGAATTAATCACAAATTTAGAATTCGTTATTTGATTATATCTGAGAAGCAGTATTCACCTTGAAAGAGAAGAGCTCGGAATTTGTTGGGCACATCATATCACTCAGCTAACTTATCACGTGGCTCGACCTGGTATTGCTCTCCCC